>CM074722.1:484286608-484424108 GCA_037306005.1 Rhinophrynus dorsalis
TGGAGGAGGAGGGTGAGGAGAGCAGGAGCGGTGGGAAGAGGGGCGAGGAGAGCAGGAGCGGTGGGAAGAGGGGCGAGGAGAGCAGGAGCGGTGGGAAGAGGGGCGAGGAGAGCAGGAGCGGAGGGAGGAGGGGCAAGGAGAGTAGGGGCAAGGAGAGTAGGAGCGGCAGGAGGAGGGGGTGAGGAGAGCAGGAGCGGCAGGAGGAGGGGGCGAGGAGAGCAGGAGCGGCAGGAGGAGGGGGCGAGGAGAGCAGGAGCGGCGGGAGGAGGGGGGGCGAGGAGAGCAGGAGCGCCGGGAGGAGGGGGGGTGAGTAGAGCAGGAGCGCCGGGAGGAGGGGGATGAGGAGAGCAGGAGCGCCGGGAGGAGGGGGATGAGGAGAGCAGGAGCGGCAGGAGGAGGGGGCGAGGGGAGCAGGAGCGGCGGGAGGAGAGCAGGAGCGGCGGGAGGAGGGGGCGAGGAGAGCAGGAGCGGCGGGAGGAGGGGGCGAGGAGAGCAGGAGCGGCGGGAGGAGGGGGCGAGGAGAGCAGGAGCGGCGTGAGGAGGAGGAGGGTGAGGAGAGCAGGAGCGGCGGGAGGAGGGGGATGAGGAGAGCAGGAGCGGCGGGAGGAGGGGCGAGGAGAGCAGGAGCGGCGGGAGGAGGGGGCAAGGAGAGCAGGAGCGGCGGGAGGAGGGGGATGAGGAGAGCAGGAGCGGCGGGAGGAGGGGCGAGGAGAGCAGGAGCGGCGGGAGGAGGGGCGAGGAGAGCAGGAGCGGCGGGAGGAGGGGCGAGGAGAGCAGGAGCGGCGGGAGGAGGGGCGAGGAGAGCAGGAGCGGCGGGAGGAGGGGGCGAGGAGAGCAGGAGCGGCGTGAGGAGGGTGAGGAGAGCAGGAGCGGTGGGAAGAGGGGCGAGGAGAGCAGGAGCGGTGGGAAGAGGGGCGAGGAGAGCAGGAGCGGTGGGAAGAGGGGCGAGGAGAGCAGGAGCGGTGGGAAGAGGGGCAAGGAGAGTAGGGGCAAGGAGAGTAGGAGCGGCAGGAGGAGGGGGTGAGGAGAGCAGGAGCGGCAGGAGGAGGGGGCGAGGAGAGCAGGAGCGGCGGGAGGAGGGGCAAGGAGAGTAGGGGCAAGGAGAGTAGGAGCGGCAGGAGGAGGGGGTGAGGAGAGCAGGAGCGGCAGGAGGAGGGGGCGAGGAGAGCAGGAGCGGCGGGAGGAGGGGCGAGGAGAGCAGGAGCGGCGGGAGGAGGGGCAAGGAGAGTAGGAGCGGCAGGAGGAGGGGGCGAGGAGAGCAGAGCGGCGGGAGGAGGGGGCGAGGAGAGCAGAAGCGGCAGGAGGAGGGGGGGCGAGGAGAGCAGGAGCGGCAGGAGGAGGGGGGTGCGTAGAGCAGGAGCAGCGGGAGGAGGGGGATGAGGAGACCAGGAGCAGTGGGAAGAGGGGTGAGGAGAGCAGGAGCAGCAGGAGGAGGGGGTGAGTAGAGCAGGAGCAGCGGGAGGAGGAGGGGGCGAGGAGAGCAGGAGCGGCGGGAGGAGGGGGGGTGAGTAGAGCAGGAGCGGCGGGAGGAGGGGGCGAGGAGAGCAGGAGCGGCGGGAGGAGGGGGCGAGGAGAGCAGGAGCGGCGGGAGGAGGGGGGGGTGAGGAGAGCAGGAGCGGCGGGAGGAGGAGGGTGAGGAGAGAAGGATCGGAGGGAGGAGGGGTGAAGAGAGCAGGAGCGGCGGGAGGAGGGGGGTGAGTAGAGCAGGAGCGGCGGGAGGAGGGGGCGAGGAGAGCAGGAGCGGCGGGAGGAGGGGGCGAGTAGAGCAGGAGCGGCGGGAGGAGGGGGGCGAGGAGAGCAGGAGCGGCGGGAGGAGGGGGGTGAGTAGAGCAGGAGCGGCGGGAGGAGGGGGGTGAGTAGAGCAGGAGCGGCGGGAGGAGGGGGGTGAGTAGAGCAGGAGCGCCGGGAGGAGGGGGATGAGGAGAGCAGGAGCGGCGGGAGGAGGGGGGTGAGGAGAGCAGGAGCGCCGGGAGGAGGGGGGTGAGGAGAGCAGGAGCGGCGGGAGGAGGGGGGTGAGGAGAGCAGGAGCGGCGGGAGGAGGGGGGTGAGGAGAGCAGGAGCGGCGGGAGGAGGGGGGTGAGGAGAGCAGGAGCGGCGGGAGGAGGGGGGGGTGAGGAGAGCAGGAGCGGCGGGAGGAGGAGGGTGAGGAGAGAAGGATCGGAGGGAGGAGGGGTGAAGAGAGCAGGAGCGGCGGGAGGAGGGGGGTGAGTAGAGCAGGAGCGGCGGGAGGAGGGGGCGAGGAGAGCAGGAGCGGCGGGAGGAGGGGGCGAGTAGAGCAGGAGCGGCGGGAGGAGGGGGCGAGGAGAGCAGGAGCGGCGGGAGGAGGGGGGTGAGTAGAGCAGGAGCGGCGGGAGGAGGGGGGTGAGTAGAGCAGGAGCGGCGGGAGGAGGGGGGTGAGTAGAGCAGGAGCGCCGGGAGGAGGGGGATGAGGAGAGCAGGAGCGGCGGGAGGAGGGGGGTGAGGAGAGCAGGAGCGCCGGGAGGAGGGGGGTGAGGAGAGCAGGAGCGCCGGGAGGAGGGGGGTGAGGAGAGCAGGAGCGGCGGGAGGAGGGGGGTGAGGAGAGCAGGAGCGGCGGGAGGAGGGGGGTGAGGAGAGCAGGAGCGGCGGGAGGAGGGGGGTGAGGAGAGCAGGAGCGGCGGGAGGAGGGGGATGAGGAGAGCAGGAGCGGCGGGAGGAGGAGAGTGAGGAGAGAAGGATCGGAGGGAGGAGGGGTGAAGAGAGCAGGAGCGGCGGGAGGAGGGGGTGAGGAGAGAAGGATCGGAGGGAGGAGGGGTGAAGAGAGCAGGAGCGGAGGGAGGAGGGGTGAAGAGAGCAGGAGCGGCGGGAGGAGGAGGGTGAGGAGAGAAGGATCAGAGGGAGGAGGGGGGTGGGGAGAGAAGGATCGGAGGGAGGAGGGGTGAGGAGAGCAGGAGAGGCGATAAGGAGGGCAGGCAAGTAGAGCAGCCATCAAGACTGTTTAAAGGGATATTGTGGGGGGTTTTATCCCCCTGAGTAAAACAAGGGCGCTCCCACTGCTGAAAGGTGTTGTATTCAAAAGTTATTACAACTCAAACATGAATTTTTGTAGGTGCAATATCACAGTGGAGTTGTTGCTACACACCATCCTATGGACAACTCTGGTCAGTTGACCATAAATCTCCATAGGATGGTGTAGCAACAGCGCCACTGTACATTTTCAGGCCACTGTGGTACTGCACCTAAAACAATATATATATATATATAATTTTTTTTTTTTTTTTTTTTTAATAGTTTGAGCTATAATAACATTTTAATAAAACACGTTTCAGCAGTGTGACTACCATTGTTTTACTCAAATGGATAAACACTACAACATATTTTGTTTACATCTGAAGTATTAGAACACATGTTCTTTTAGTTTGCTTTGGCGGAGGGTTGAAACTGGATGGGAAGAAATTACACAGATAAAAAGCAGCAAGAGAAAATGCTCTTTGTCAATATTCAGCAGTAGAGGTTAGGGGGACACTGAAACAGCTACTATTAACCCTTTGCGTTCCAGAGAGGTAGCAGTGTGTTGGCTACCTCTCTGGCACTCAAAGGATTAATAGAGCGTAGAGGTCATGCCGGTACATAGCGGGTTATCATAGTTGATCTCTAAGGTGGAGAAGAGACATGAAAAGCCTTGACCGTAAGAGGGAAGGGTTTGTAGGCAGTGTGTTGCTTTAGGAAGCCAGGAGATTTTAGTAGTGTGAGTTTTGTTGTTCTGGAGGAAAGAGCATGCTTGTGGCACACCTCACTGGTTCTTAAAGGGATAGTAATGTCTATCAAAAATTTGCCCTAGTTTGATTAAGTAAAGTTTTTAGAAGGTGTGACCCTGGTTTTAATGTCTGTGTCTCTACCGTTCATCCAAAAATCGTTGTTGAAGTCTTCCCCTCCTGCCCCTTTTCATCAAACTGCCTGTAATTCTGTTAGAGCCGACTTGGTGTCGGCCGACACGACGAGTCCTGTGGAGGAACAAATTTCAATGCAGGCTATGTGAAAGCCTGCCCCCTCTGCAATGACGTGTCGGTTGCTCTGCAGAGCTAGATCTACTTTTTTAAAGTGAGCGGTGCGGGCTCATTTGCTTCCTGTGTGAGTGACGTAGGGAGGATGTATGGAGCGCTTCACCCCCTCCCATTGGGTATTTCTGTGGAGCGCGCATAGGAGAGACAGTCATCACGAGCACACGCAGGATCAGAAGATTTTTAAACATGGCCGACGGACTTCCAATGCCAGTAAACTATGAAGGGTAATATCTCACGAATTAATGAAATCTGAGCAAAACTAATCTTAGCGATAAGCTTTATTAAGCAAGGAGAATCATATATGGAGTTTAAATATGAGGACATTACTATCACTTAAAGGGTTCAACTGCAATGTAACTGATATCCCTATCATTTAGTAGGCAGAGGTATGGTGAATGGCTCAAGCTCTCCTACCAAGTTCTTTATGTTTAACAAAAATAATAAAAAAAAAAAAAAATGGACATCTGTGGGTGCATCTGCTAACTGTTTGAACTATAATAACTCCTTAGTGAAACATTTCTTACCAGTGTCATACAACACACATTTTTTCTTAGAAAATGTTTATTGTTCCTTGTATTCCTAGTACAATAGTGCCACACTTACCCTTTTTACTTATTAAAACACTCCCTATGAATCCTTGAGAAGAATACTGATTCTTAAAGGGATAATAATACTTAAAATTTACTATCCTGCATCTTGTAGCCAGTAAAAAACTGAGTTAAATGAGCCCAGCGGCATCTCTCAAAACTTTATGGTTTGAGAGATATCCGCTTTCAAAATTTTGCTTTTTCCCTCTCCCCTGACATCAACGTTCTAGCTGACAGAAGGGGAGTCCGGTCTCTGACTAAGCGGAGGCTGTTCAGCAGAGCCAAGATCACGTTATGGAAGCACATGTAGAAGACCATTTCAGTGAAGGATTTCTTCTTCCATAACGCGATCTCAGCTCTGCTGAAGAGCTTCCACCGATACCGGGACCGGATTCCCCTGCTGTCAGCTTGAACGCTGACATCAGGGAAGAGGGAACTTTGAAAGCGGATATCTCTCAAACTATAAAAGTTTGAGAGATGCTGCTGGGCCCATTTAACTCAGATTTTTACTGGCTACAATATGTAGGATAGTAGTTTTTAAGTATAACTGTCCCTTTAAATAAAAGTTCCTGCGTTGGAACACACAAATATTAAAAAAAAAAAAAAAAAAAAAAAAAAAACCTTTCTTGTGCTGCTTTACAGCAAGCTGGGGGAAGCTATTTCATTTGCACTCATTTCCTGTTCAGAAGGCAGTATTGTAGGAAATGAGCACAGAGAAAAATGGCTTCCCCCCCAGCCTGCTGAAACAGGGGAGATTCAAGGGCATATCTTAAAGGTGCAGTAAGCTGTTTTTTTTTTTTTTAAATATGAAAACCAACATGTTAAGCTTTTCCTGCTGAGTAAAATAAGGGTACGCCCACTGCTTTCCGTTTTATTCAAAAGTTAGAATCGTTCAAATAATCAGGAAGTGAATTTACTGTGTTTACTTCCTGAAAGTGACAGCAGTTTCTATCATATTCTATGCAGTACTGTTTGTCATTGACTTTCATCTCCATTAGAATGTAACAGAATATATCATTTGAATTTGACCACTAGAGGGCATTGGTAATGTAAAAAAAAACCATGGATCTAAACTGTAATAACCCTGTAAGCAGTGGAGAGAGGGAATTCCCTACACTATTGATCTTTTTATTAAAAAGTTTACTGCTCCTTTAAGTTGTACCGAGATATGCACATTAAGGTCAACGGATATTATTAATGGACATTTGGTTACGGTTTAGAGTCATTGGAGTGAATGCATGAATCTGTGATCACATATCCACTGATGTTAGCCTCCAAACACATTTGTATTTCTGAGTATTCACCAAAAGCTTATACGGCAATCGCTTTAGTACAGGGGCATCCATGTTTTTTTTTCAGTTGCAAGCCACATGATCAGAAAGCCATATGTGTGAGCGCCACGTTATTTTTTATTTTAATGGTGGTGAATTATAGCCTGTCAGCTGTTAAAGAATGTCCGTACTGATATAGAACAGACATCTATTCTTCAGCTGCATGGTACTGCCATGAATTGTATTAGGTCTTACTGGCCCATAACTTCATGTGTGCTAGTTAATTATGTTATAAAAGAAAAATTTATTCTTATAAATCTGTCGGGCCACACCCTGGGAGCAGGTGGGTTGCCTTTGGGCCATGGGCCGCACTTGGGACTCCCTTGCTTTAGTACATAACGGTTTTTAGGCTCCCCTTCCATCAAGAAATTCCTTACTCCTACCTCAGGGTATAAAATTAATCCATTTCCTCTACACCTGTTTAATATATGGTGTTAAACAATGTAAAGACAAATACTTCCCCAGAACACGTCCATAGAATGTCTCACTGTCCTCTTGCAGCAGTAAGTTTCAAGGGGAGAGTTATGTGGTATAAGTAGCTTAGTTAACTGGTGGTAAGCAGGCGTACTGAGAATGTGTTCCTTTACTTGTTTTGTGTGCAGTCATATTTGTACATGCACCCCATTATATACCTCTCACACACACACACACACACACACACACACACACACACACACACACACACACACACACACCTCTTACTCTTATACACTCACCCTCTTACTCGTACACACTGACCCTCTTACTCGTACACACTGACCCTCTTACTCGTACACACTCACTCTCTTACCCACTCACTCTCTTACCCACTCACCCTCTTACCCACTCACTTGCACTCACCCACTCACTCGCACTCTCAATCTCACACTGATACACGCTCTTACACTCACTCCCCTCCTTACTCACACACTCACCCTCTTACACACTTAGATACTCTCGCTCACTCTTACTCTAACACACACACACCCGCACTCTCTCAAAAACTCTTTCAGTAAAAGTTAATTTTCTCTGATAATATCCCTTTAAATAGTCGGAGCAGGGTTCTTTTTTTTTGGAGATAGAGCTTTTTCACGTGTGTGAAAGATCTGTTATGTCCCCCTTCATCAGTCTGTTCCCCATGTTGTTTCACTCGCCTTCTCCTGAGTTCTCTCTCTGGATGCAGAAGGGATGTGTCTGACTGCTGGGAGACACCTGCCAGCGCCCATGTGAAACTGCTATTCATTGGCTGTTAAAATTGGATTTCCAAACCATATCAGACTACTGCTAAATTAGCCTTGAAGATGCTATTATACTCCGGCCAAACTGGCGAAAATATCCCCAGGTTGTAATCAAGATGGTTAGAGGGAATAAGGGGCTGTTGGTACCTTGTTCCATGTCTGGAGGGACTGCCCTTAGTACAACCACGTGTCTCTAACATTTGTTCAATTTGTGTTTTCTCTTGATACTTCAAGGAAAGTTGTTCTGTTTTACCCAAGTTTCACCCACTTTAGATCCCCTACCCACAAGCTTATAGCCCATATACTAACATAAGTCAGAATGTGTGTTGCTATGTAGTTCACATCAACTAATATCCCAAGGAGGCAAGCAATCATCAACTGTGGTTATAACAACTTTATGAAAAACATGTTACAGCCTTCAGGATTAGCTTTACCCCTTGAGTTCCAGTGGGGTATGCATTGCAGAAGAATCCATTGCGTACCCTCTGGCACTCGTTCCCGTCACCTTATTTATTAACCTTTTGAGTGCCAGAGGGGTATGCAACGCATTGCAAAGCAATGCATTGCATACCTCTCTGACACTCAAAAGGTTAAGAGGTTTGTATGCCCCCCCCTTCAGCAACATAAGGTCACACAGATATCAGGGAGTGTATCCGACCTTAACATTGACCTTTGGAAAATAATTACAGTTCTTTATTCTTTCACGCGGTGTTCTTTATTAATTTTTTGTTGTACGAGTTCTTTCCCTATACCTCATACCTTTTTTTTTTCTTCTCTTGCTACCTGATAGTGTTTTTGCTTTACCCCTTTGGGTGCCAGAGGGGTACGCAACGCATTGAGAAGCAATGTGTTGTGTATCACTCTGGCACTCAAAGGACTAATTACAGATATCTAAGGGGTGATATGATTACCATTTACATAAACATTCAAGGTCAATACAAAGAACTCTCCAGTGAATTATTCACACACAGAGCTGAGTTACGAATGAGAGGTCATCCATTAAGACTAGAGGAAAGGTGCTTTTGAATAAAACAAAGGCATGGATTTTTTTTACAGTAAAGGCAGTAAAGCTATTGAATTCTTTGCTTCAGGATGTTGAGCTTGCATATACTGTAACTGCTTTTAAAGGGTAGTAATGTCAAATAATGTTATATTGTGTTGTAGATTTTAAAAAAAAAATGATGTGGAGCAAATCCCATCTTTCAGACCTTTATGGTTTGAGATATTCACATCTAAAGTTTCCCTCCCCCCCCTTCTCCTGACATCAGCGCTCTACAGTTAGCAGGAGATCCCGGTCCTGGGACCAGCCGGCGGCTTTTCAGAAGAGCCGAAATAGCGATATTTGAAAAGAATTACTTCAATGGAACGGTCTACAAAGTGTGCCTGGTTGGCAATCACACTTTGTAGACCATTCCAATGAAGCAGCTCTTTAAATATCGCTATTTCGTCTCTGCTGAACAACCTCCTCCTGTCAGCCAACACGGATCTCCTTCTGTCAGCTTTACAGCAGAAGAAGAAGAGGGGTGGGACTTTAGAGCGAATATCTCTCAAACCATAAAGGTTTGAGAGATGTGATTTTGCTCCACATCATTTTTTTTTTTTTTTTTAAATCTACAATACAACATAAAATTATTATTGGACATTACTAATTCTTTAAAAAAGCATTGGATTCCTACCTAGCACAGAACAAAATTGGGGATTATGACAGATATCTTCAATGCAGGTTGTTGATCCAGGGAACTATCCGATTGCCATTTGTAGTCAGGAAGGATTTTTTTCTGCCTGGGGCTTAATTGGAAATGGCTTCAATGTTTTTTGTTTTTTTTGGGGGGGGGGTTTGCCTTCCTGTGGATCAACAGTAGTGTTTTGGCATGGCCTGGACTTGATTGACGCATGTCTTTTTTTCAGACTCATCAACTACGTTACTATGTTAAAGGGACAGTAATGTTTCAAAATAAAAGCAGCTCCAATTATTCTTCATAGTATTTGGGCAATGGAGAGTGTTATTTCAATACTTTGCTCAACCCATTGGTACTCAAAGTGTTAAATCTGTCCCTTCTGCAACAAAGTGTAAATTCGATTAGTTAGACTTTATTTGATGTCAGCTAAAAGACTAATTTTAGTCTCTCAGGCACGAGCAGAAACTGCACGTCAGCGGCCCTCATGAATTACACATTAAGCGTCACTGTGCGTTGTTGGTGATTTCAAGTCCGTGTAAAACTGATTGTCATTAAGAGGGGGAATGAAGGTCTGGCCAAACGGAACAGTTTTGGAAACTAACCCTTTAAGGATAAGAGGAGGGTACAACACACTGCTTCTCAATGTGTCTCATGCACCCGTCTGCTTCTGATAGAGAAGGGGAATGGCTCCTTCTAATAACAGCTTCTCATTTAACTTACTATGCCGAGAAAATCATAACTAGGTGTATATACAGTTCGTCCTTGGCTCAAAAGATAAGAGGCAGACATGACAGTTGATGGAAGTATCTTTAACCCTTTGAGTGCCAGAGATGTATTCAACGCATTGTGCTGGATACCACTTTGGCAGTCAAAGGGTTAAACTGATGCAAGCAGAATGCACTAGCCAACTTAGCTGACAAATATGCTGCACAACCATCTGGTTCTTAAAGAGATAGTAATACTTGTTTTGGGCAAGCTTTAATATTGTAGTTATTAAATAAAGCAAGGAATCTATATGTTTTTTTCATGGGGTTTTTTGTAACTTTTATAGTTTTATCATTATCTTGATCTAAAGTTCCACCTCCTGCTCATTTTAGCTACGCCCGCACTCTAGCTGACAAACTTGAATTCTGGTCCCGGGACCAGACCGCTCGTCTGGAGAGCCAAAATAACATTGCATACACAGCAAATCTTCATGACAAGGGTCTACAAAGTGTGCCTGGTTTGAGGCAGTAGACCGTTGTCATGTAGATTTTCTTTGTATACAATGCTATTTCTGCTCTCCAGACGAGCCGTCCGGTCTGCGGACCAGAATCCAAGTCTGTCAGGTAGATCGCTGTCGTAGCTTAAAGGGGCGGGAGGGGGAAACTTTACAACAACTTTACATCTATAAAAGTTACAACAAAAAGACATAGATGCTTTGCTTTATTTAATAACTACAATATTAAAGCATAGCCAAAACAAGCGATTACCCCTTTAAAGAGTTAAGATTACCATGTGCAGTAGGCAGAGTTTGTGTTGTGTGGTTCTTCTACCCACTGTCATGTCCGCCTCCACGAATATGACATACAGGATTGATTGGAGATATTTTTTCTTTCTTTTCTTTTTTCAAAAAAAGGCACAAGAGCAAAGTTGGTACGGCCATAAGAATTTTCTGGTAATGGAAGGGGTGGTGGTGGGGTTTTATTATTAGGAGGTGTTATTTCTAATTTAAAGTAGAACGACCACGTTTAATTTTCTTTACATATTTGAAAACTTAATTCAAAACTGCCTATGTGTCATGTTAACCAAAAGTCCATCAGGTGTCTATTTAAGGAGATGTTCATACATTTATTTTTGAGGAAAGGGAAAATTTCCTGTTACTGCACAGATCTTAATTTGCATCTAAAACATGAATTAAACCATCATTTGCATATGACCGGTCACTGAAAAGGCTTAATTAGCAAACCTGGGAACTTTCTGTTGTGGAGAGTCCTGTGGTGCTGCTGGGGGAGAAAAATGACTCGATTTGCAGTGAAAAGGGATGGAGCTTGGTCACAAGTGGGGGCGGAGCTTATAAACTGACAAGTACAATGAATAGGCTGGGGATGGAGGCAGAGGGGAGTGGGCGGAACACACTGGGAAGCAGCAGAAGTGGGCAGAGTTTCATTAGAAACTCCCCACATCCGGAGAATCAGCTTCTTCCCCGGAGACCTGGTAATGCAGGATGAAATCGCGAGTATCTGGGACAAATCCGGAACGTTCTCATGCAGTGTCACTGAAAAACTGAATTAGCATATGGATCGTTACTGGTGCCACACGGGTACCACAATTAGCATAATGTAAAAAGTATGACTGTCTCCTCAGCTGACATATTGGTAGTTTTTAATGCACTTTTCAAATATGCAAACTTGAATAGTTATATTTTCAGATTTTAAATTTATGTACCATTGCCGTCCTGGTACGGCAATGGTCCTTAAGGGGTTAAAATAGTGAAATGTTTGCTGTTACCCTGGATTATATGACCACTAATGTTACTCTTGCACCAATTTGGTTGGGAATGATTTAAATTATGGAAACAAAATATTATAACAAAATATTATAACAAGTGGTTAAAAACAAACAATTGCCCATTAGGCCTTCCTGTGGTATTGTTGGTTTGCCCCAGAACTGCACTTGTTTTTGTTTTCATATGTTAATGAAGCATTATCAGTGATGTCATATGCTAACTGAGGCTTTCAGACATTTTACACATGCTAATTAAGCTATGTGCTGCACCAGGAGACTTTCACTTTTCTCAGAAATAAAAATGTGAATATTTCCTAAACTATTAATCTACTGGACTTTTTGTCAACAGGACACACATGCAGCTCTGAATGATGTTTTCAGATATGAAAACTTGAATTAAGGTGACGGGTCCTTAAAGGGATAGTAATGTTTCATAATAAAAGCAGCTCTAATTAATTATCATAGTATTTGGACTTTGGAGATTGTTATTTCAATTCTGTCAGAGTTATAGTTCAAGAGTAATTCAATGACAAAGTATCCCCCTCCCGCCCTTTTTACTGATGTAACACTGCTCAGTCAGAGCAGAAGGGAGGTGCCCAAGTAGACTGCAGAGAGGATCAGTCTTCAATTAAGATAAGGGAAAAAGCTGAAAAGCTTGTCAAGGGGGGCAGGGCTTTCATTGTTCTCATAGGAAGAATATTGTTCCTTGCTGTTATCTGTCTGGTCTATGGACTGGATTCCGCATCTGAGAAGAGATGGCTTACACTAGGTAAAAGCGGCGGCAGGGGGAAGCTTTGCTTGTGAATATCTCTCAAACCATAAAGGTTTGAGAGAGAAGACTTATATTGTTCTTCATGTTTTTTTAATGGCTACAAAATAAAATAAAGATAAATCGAAGTATTACTATCACTTTAAAGGATCAAGTGGCTCTTAATTTGCTTAAACACTGAATGTCGTATATGTCTTCACACATCACGTATTAATGAGTTGGGAAAAATAACAGTAGTTGGATAAAATAGTATCACTGGCCCTGCTCTCACAGTACCCAACCAGAAAGCTCTCTGGCAACAAATGCAGAGACCATATTCTGCACATGTCTAACTGGTAAAGTCAAAAGGACTGACTGACTGATACTTTAAGCTAAGCAGGGGATTATAACAGGAGTAGTTGGTGATCCTGTAAGTTCTATAAGGGTATTAGAACATTTAAATATAAATCTTTGATTGTTGCAATATGCTTATAAAAGCAACTTGTATCTCGCATAAAACTTCATTGGTTAAAAAAAACCTTGTTATTGCATTCAATCAGACTTCCAATTACAATCGTGAGAGTCCAAGATGCGTAGCAAGTTTATTTATATGCAATTTCCTTTGTAGAATTATATTGAATTAGTCTTCCAATCAGGATATCTTGCGTAAATGGCACATGTTGATTTACGTGAAAGTGCACGATTCATAAACGAAGCGTGTTATGCATTATATTAGATAAATACTTGTGTGTAACAGTGATGCCGAGTTCTGTGTATCATCAAGGATTAAACTGAATGCGTGAGTCATTTAAGGACAGGTAATTGGTTTATGTCGTTGTACTTTCATCAAAGCCAGGAGAGCAGGCATCTTGATGACTGATGGTGTACGTAACACAATGATACGTCAAGACCTGTGCGCTTGTAGCACTTCATCAGTAAGGAACATTCTTGTTTAAAGGAGAACTAATTCCTCCTAAACGTAACCACCCACTTACCTTACTATGGACAGAAAATCCTAATGGCCCCTGATAATTTTGCTCTCGTACCGTTGTTCAAAAGCTACCATCTTCAATCAAATGAAGAGTCTGTGCAGCAAATCCCGACCTTTACCAATAAAGTCACCTGTGAATTACTATAGATGACAAACAGTGGGTTTAGTTACACTTACCTGGCTACAACCATGATGAGCTTGCCTGCCCCATCAAGGCACCCCAGATTTAGCCCCTTAACGACCCTTGACGGTCATAGTACGTCATGGGTGATCTGAGTTAACGACCCATGATGTACCATGACCATCATGGAATTCCGGGCTCCCCCCGTAGCTGCATGCCATTTGGGGAGTCCGGAACCAGAAATTACAAAAAAAAAAAAAAAAAAAAAAATGCTCCGTGGTCCTTAAGTGACCGCGACGCCAGTCGTTAAGGGGTTAGGCAACTCCCTATCTGCCTCAAATCCAAGTTAACATGTGTTTTGTATAATGCAATTAAAAACTGCATTTTCAATAGTATTCAAAAAGTTATACGTGTGTTTGTAATGCGTTGCATACCCCACCTGGCACTCAAATGGTTACCCCGTTAGCGTGCCAGGACAGTCACAGATTTCAGTATTTTAAGGACCAGAGACGGTCCTGGCATTTCATTTATTAAATGATCACATCGTGCCTCAGGGTGCATTGCAGTCATGTCAGGGAGGCAGTTAATGGGTGCTCCATGACCAAAGAAGTCCAGGCTTTCTCCGGTGGCTCTGCACATGTGATCGCTGCTACATCAATCACATGTACTGGTTGAGCCAATGACGTGTATTCTGTACGTTGCCTTTGTCATTGTTCTCTGCCTTTCTAATCCTCACTGTGATACTGTATTCTGTACATTGCCTTTGTCATTGTTCTCTGCCTCTCTCATCCTCACTGTGATACTGTATTCTATACGGTGCCTTTGTCATTGTTCTCTGCCTCTCTCATCCTCACTGTCACTGTATTCTATACGTTGCCTCATTGTTCTCTTCCTCTCTTATCCTCACTATGATACTGTATTTTATATGTTGCCTTTGTCATTGCTCTCTGCCTCTCTCATCCTCACTGTGATACTGTATTCTATACGTTGCCTTTGTCATTGTTCTCTGCCTCTCTCATCCCTACTGTCACTGTATTCTATACGTTGCCTTTGTCATTGTTCTCTGCCTCTCTCATCCTCGCTGTCAATGTATTCTATACGTTGCCTCATTGTTCTCTGCCTCTCATCCTCCCTGTCACTGTATTCTATACGTTGCCTCATTGTTCTCTGCCTCTCTCATGCTCACTGTGATACTGTATTTTTTATGTTGTCTTTGTCATTGCTCTCTGCCTCTCTCATCCTCACTGTGATACTGTATTCTGTACGTTACCTTTGTCAGGTGACGAGTTCAATGCTAAATGATTCCCTCTCCCTCACCTTTTACCTACATCACACTGCCTCTTTTGGCTGGCTGGATGGAGTGCAGAGAGGGACAATCTTCACTGAGCATAAGGAAAATCCTTCACTCTTCTGTCAAGGGTTTTCCGTATACTCTTTGTATGAATCGTGTTCCTCGCTGCAGGCTGTCTGGTCCCACGACTAGATTCCATATCTACGGGGAGGCAGCTTACAGTAGGTAAAAGGGGAGGGAAGGGAATCCTTTAGCAGTGAATTTCTTTTGAACTACAACAAGGAACATGTTGAAATAAAGCAATACATGATCCTCTCTAACCCTTTGAGTGCCAGAGGGGTACTCCACACATTGCTTTGCAACATGTGGAGTACCCCTCTGACACTGAAAGGGTTAAAGGATGATCAATTGGAGCTGCGTTTGTTCCCAGGTATCAGTAGCTCTTTCTGTTACTCAGTCTGTGTCATTTATATATAGGAGATAGGATTCTCATTGTTAAAGTGATAGTATTGTTTCACACAAAAAGCAGCTCCAATTAATCTTCATAGTATTTGGACCATGGAGAGAGTTATTTCAATTCTGTCAGAGTTGTAGTTCAAGAGTAATTGAATGATAAAGTATCCCCCTCCCACCCCTTTTACTGATGTAACACTGCTCACCTCAGAGCAGCAAGACTGTATTGATCACAGAGAGGGACAATCTTCAGTGATCATAACAAAAATCCTGAAAATTCTGTCAAGGGGGGCAGGGTTTTCCTTATGATCACAGTAAGAAGATTGTCCCTTGCTGTGATCTGTCCGGTCCCAGGACCAGATTCCACATCTGAGGGGAGGTGACTTACACTAGGTAAAAGGGACAGGAGGGGGACACTTTATCATTCAATTACTCTTGAACTACAACTCTGACAGTATTGAAATAACACTCTCCATGGACCAAATACTATAAAGATTAATTGGAGCTGCTTTTAATGTGAAATATTACTATCCCTTTAAGAGCAGGTTTGGAAATTGTAGCAGAGCCTAGTGAAGCAGAACTACCAATCCCAGAATGCATTAGAGGGGAACTAACACCTCCTAATAATTACCCCCCAATATTACCTTATTAGGGACAGAAAATCCTCTATGAATTTTGCCCTTGCTGTTTGGTTCTAAAGATAACCTCTCCAATCAATCCTGGATGTCAGATCCATGGAGGCGGCCATAACAGTTTATAGCAGGCAGATTGCATAATCCTACTTAACTATTTAAGGAACAAAGAGTGTTCAACATGCTGCAAAACAATACATTACAAACTTTCTGGTCGGTCGCTCACACGCGGGCTGGACTTAAAGACCATGGATATTTTTTTGGGGCGATCCTGTTCAGGGCTCCCCGAGCACCGTGCAGCCACACAGGGAGCCCTGAAATCCATGATGCTCCTGGCATCATAGGTCCGTATGGTTCGCAACCCATGACGTGCCAGGACTATCTTGGGTCCTTAAGGGGTTAAAGTGTTACAGTTACTATGTGGCCCTTCTAGCAACTCTGTCTGCCTCTATGGACTTGACAAACAGGATTCATTCAAGATATTATCACTTGAATAAAAGGCACAAGGAGATAATCAATAGGAGCCATTAGGACGGAAGGTTGTGCAATTCAGTGAAAGACAAGGTACTGCCCACCCATCGGCTACTCCAGAGGTTAAAAAAGCCCCATCGAGTCACGGTTAAATCGCTAAACAATGAACTCTACACCTGCTTTCAAGCCTTTGTTGCCCTCATCACGATCCCTTTTCTTACCTTGCCTTTCTAGGGCACTGCCACACAAGCAGTGAAAAAGGAAGCCACGAGTCACAGAAATATTTTCATAGTTACCCACAATCCCCTGGGGTTGCTGAGGACAGAGATATACAGGCCAGTGAAGGAGGACAGAGACCAGAGTCACGGGCAGCCTCTTCTTTACAACTTGAAAGTAAGTCACTCGATAGATTATTTTAAAACCCAGAGTCAGTTTAACCCTTAGAGCCCTCAAAGGGTTAAGTTTGTTTTTGTTTTCATGCTGGACTAATTTTAATATTCTTGTATCTGTCGCCTTATAACAACTTGGTTTGCAAAATCTTCTATATATTAGCCAGATTGTATTTAAAGGAGCCGTAAACTTTTTTTATGAAAAAATATATATTGTAGGGATTTTCCTATTGAGTAAAATAAGGGTCCTCACAATGCTGAGAGATTTATATTTCCAGAGTTATTACAGTTTAAACCCATGTTTTTTTACATTAGCAGTGCCCTCTAGTGGTCAAATTCTAATTAGATTTCCTGTTAGATTCTAATGGAGAGGAAAGTCAGAAAAGTCAGAGACATACAGTTCTCCATAGAATGTGATGGAAACTGCCTGTCACTTCCTGTCAGAACTATCAGGAAGTAAACACAGTAAATTCACTTCCTGTCAGTTAGAACTATCAGGAAGTAAACACAGTAAAGTCACTTCCTGTCAGTTAGAACTATCAGGAAGTAAACACAGTAAATTCACTTCCTGATTATTTAAACTGCTATAATATTTGAATAAAACATCTGACAGATATGGGAGTAACCTTATTTTATTCAGCAAGAAATGCTCTGTAAAATATGTGTTTTTATAAAAATAAGTTTACTTCTCCTTTAAAGAAGCAGCCATCTTGTGCATTTTTTACATAATGGGCATACCTGCTGATTGCCGGAGGCCTCTGAATCCCCCCCACCCCTTTTCAGGTTCCCAACAGTAACCTTTTTACAGAAAGGAACCTGTTTAACCCTTAGAGTCAGAGAGGAGTGAGGAAGGCTGCCACTAAAAACCTCTGACTATCCACAGCAATTACCTACATATGGGGGTGGGCATTCACAATTCTGCTTGGAGCCATAGTGCAGTGGTTCTTATCCAGGGTTCCATGGCCCTTTATACTTAGGCCACCAGTTTTGGGTGCCACATTTGTTTTCTTTGAAAAGTGTAACAAAGATGGTAACCTTGAGCTTCATATTCTTATTATGCACAAAATACTTTGTCTGTTTTTGTGTATTTTGTCATTTTGCTTATAGGAATATATTTTTAATTTTGTCCCCTTCATTACACTCCTTTATCATTGACGTGTAAGTTGTTAGGGGTGCAGTAAGGAGGCAGACTGCATGTTAGGGGACCTTGAGTAAAGAGAGACTGGGAACTGTTGCCTGCTTTGCAAAGCATTGGGAACCTCTTTAAATGGACAGTAATACTTATCCCCTTGAGTAAAACAAGAGTACTCCCACTGCTGAAAGGTGTTTCATTCAAAAGTTATTAATTTTCAAAGTTGAATTTTTAAGGTGCAATATCACAGTGGCCTGAAATTGTACAGTGGCGCTGTTGCTACATGAGCCTATGGACAGCTCTGGTCCCTGGACCATAAATCTCCATAGGATGATGTAGCAACAGCGCCACTGTACAATTTCAGGCCACTGTGATATTGCACCTAAAAAATTCAGCTTTGAAAATTAATAACTTTTGAATAAAACACCTTTCAGCAGTGGGAGTACTCTTGTTTTACTCAGGAGGATAAACCCTACAACATATATTTTTTTTTTTACATTTTAAGTATTACTATCCCTTTAAGAGAGTAGAAGACCAAATTAAAACAGTTGGAGTTTGGGAAGTTTTTATGGTCCCCTGTGATGCAGCTGGTATTCACCAGAATTTCACTACTTTCTTAGTACGCTAGCCTCTGTGATGCTTGTTTTTGATATTGTCCAAGCCTTCTACTTTACAGCTTGATATTTTTTTTTCTTATTGTTCTTTATTTATCTTTATCACCAACCGATTTCCCCCCACGACTCTGTCCTCCACCAGATGTCGTCTTGGCGGATAATATTAGCACAGAGAAGGATTCCCCGGAGGAAGCTCCAATGTCTGAAGAAATGCTAGCTTTAGTAGACGAGTTTGAAAACTCCTGGCCTCTTGAAGCATTTGAGGGAGCCCTGGAGTTAAAGGGCCGACGGATGGACCTCCAAGGTATCCGGGTCCTGAAAAAGGGCACACAAGATGGCCAGTCTGGCTCCTGCTTTGGGGATTGTGATGACGATGATGAGGCTGAATGGGTAAGTGCATGCATGGCTATCTTCCATTAGGCAGATGCCGAGATTACCAATACTTAAAGGGAGGGGCCTCAGCTGTGCTGGCCACTCCCACATTCTCAGTTGTGGGTATGGTCAGAGCAACTCTAGTGTCTGTGTACAACCTTTCCTGTTTTATTCTAGCTGGGTTATTTACCGCTGTGCCAAATTCAGTCCCAATGCATTGAGACCTCTATGGCAGCCAATGGGTTAAGAGCTTTTTAATTATATATATATTTTTTTTACTTTGTGTGCCTCTATGCTGCAGACTAATGACCTTATTAATCAAGCAAGAGAGATGTAATTCTGAAGCAAACCAGTTACATTATAGGGAAGTAATACAAATTCCAATTGATTTAAAGGGATAGTAATACTTCTATGAAAATTTAGCTTTGAACCTTATTTACATTTTTTTTTTTTTTTTTTTTTTTTTAACATTTAGCTCTATATTTAAAGGGATGGTAATATTTCACAATAAAAGCAGCTCCAATTAATCTTCATAGTATTTGGTCCATGGAGAGTGTTATTTCAGTACTGTCAGAGTTGGAGTTCAAGAGTAATTGAATGAGAAAGTATCCCCCTCCTGCCTCTCTTACATAGTGTAAGCTGCCTTCCCGCAGATGTGGAATCTGCTCTTAAGACCAGACAGGTCACAGCAAGGGGCAATCTTCTTACTGAGAGAACAATGAAAACACTGCCCCTTTTGACAGGTTTTTCCATTATACTCACTGAAGATTGTCCCTCTCTGTGATCCATCTGGGCAGTCTTGCTGCTCTGAGGTGAGCAGTTTTACATCCGTAAAAGGGGCGGGAAGGGGATACTTTATCATTCAATTACTCTTGAACTACAACTCTGACAGTATTGAAATAACACTCTCCATGGCCCAAATACTATGAAGATTCATTGGAGCTGCTTTTAATGTGAAATATTACTATCCCTTTAAGAGCAGGTTTGGAAATTGTAGCAGAGCCTAGTGAAGCAGAACTACCAATTCCAGAATGCATTAGAGGGGAACTAACACCTCCTAATAATTACCCCCCAATATTACCTTATTAGGGACAGAAAATCCTAACGGCCTCTATGAACTTTGCTCTTGCTCTTTGGTTCTAAAGATAACCTCTCCAATCAATCCTGGATGTCAGATCCATGGAGCTGCTTTTATTGTGACACTTTACTATCCCTTTAATTACTCACAGTCTTGTAGTTCAAATGCTATTCAAGCTGAAAGGATCACCCTTTCTGGCTGTCTCACCTTGGATCTGGAATCCGGTCATGTGACTGGCTGGGTGCAGAGAGGGACAATCTTTACACAGTAAGTGTAAGGAAAGCCCTGTCCTGAACTGAAGATTGTCCCTTTCCGCGCTCCATCCAGACCAGACAGGCAGCGTGAAAGGGTTGGGAGGGAGATCCTTTCATCTTGAGTAGCGTTTGAACTACAACACTGTAAGTAACTAAAAAAAATAGTGTTCGGAGCTAAACTTTGATAGAGGTATTGCTATCCCTTTAAAGGAGGTTTTTCCTCTTGAATGCTAAAGTTATCGCCAATGCATTGACTATCAATATGTAGGAGACTTTCTTGCATTCAAAGGTTTAAAAGGCCCATTTAATTCAGTGGAAAGTTTGGGAATACTGAGGAATGCTGTTTTGGGATACGGTGGAATGTGTGGGTGATTTCATTGTTTTATAAATAAAACTGAATTCATAGTACATTGAAGAGCAGTGTGTTCACGGAGTCATGCAGCCATCCTAAATGGAGTCAGACTTTCTATGTACGCTCATTTGTCAGTAACTTGGATGTATTTCCTTACTGATCAACATAATATTTTAGTGTAATTTTTCACATTTTCATATACCATTTAGATATAAGATATCGCACCATCAGTGCCTTCTTCCTTTTTTTCTCTACTTATATTGTTTCAGAAATGCCCCTCTTTAAATTATTAAATATGGCCCTAAGTGTATTTTATCCTCCAGCCAACAGTGCATGGGACTAGAGTTAGTCATGTAAGGCATTTGGGTGTTAGAGGTTCTTTGGGTGCCTTATTTAGGGTCACCCGAGCTGTAAATCTGGCCACGAGTTAGTGTCTGAAGGGTCTTTTATTATTCAACTAGTATCAAAGCCCATATACACGGGCTAAAGTGCACCCAGCGGCCCCAGCTGCTGCCCCAGAGCAGAGACAGGCGGTGAGCCATCCAAAGCACCCTGCTCCGGATCAGCGCGTTCGGCGAGTCTCTACTACGCATGACTGCAGTCATGCTCAGTAGAGACTCGCCAAACGTGCTGATCCTTAACGGGGAGCTCCAGACGGCTCACAACGAAGCTCCCTGTGCGTGAAACCACACATGCACAGTAGAGACTGCTGGAACAGCAGTCTCAACTGCCCGTGTGCAGTTACGCTCACAGGGAGCGACGCATTCTATCACTTAATGTTATAGGATAACACAATCTGCATGGCAGGATTTTTCTAATATTATAATTGTTTTTTCTATTTCAGTCCTTCCTTCATTTCCATTGTTATCGCAATCCTAAATAAAGATTCAGGTTTCATTTCCTAGGCTGGGTATTGGCAACCTTCGGCCCTCCATTCATTACAAACTAGAGCCCCTTTCATCCCCAACCAGCCAATAGCTGTTTGTAAATGATGGAAATTGTAGTCCCCAATGGCTGGAGTGCCGAAGATTGGCCATCACTCTCCTGGGGGGGGGTTGCGCCCCTTTCATTCGTCACATTCAATCTCATAAAATCCTTCTTGCCTTATTCTGAGCAGAAAATATTAATGGCCACTGAAAAATTCGATTTGGATTGTTCCCTAATATGAATTTTTAATTAGTACTGGATTTCATTTTTCACAGGGTAGGGAAAGATTATTTGCTGTTAGACTCAAATGAATCCCAGTGAAGACTTCATTCCTAAGAACACATCAGTAGGAGACGTTTTGGTTCTTAGAAACCAACAATAAAATATCACGTCTCCCTAGACATGATGTCCAGTACTGATTAAACACTAATTTTGGTAAACCAGTTCACTCAGAAGTAATTAAAATTGGGCATTATTATTTTCTGCCCAGATTGTAAGGCTTTTCCCACTCCATAAAATATTGGTGGAACATAATCATTCATATATTATAATAGAGCAAATTGTTTTATTTCTGAAGTTTTTGGTTTTTTTTTCCTTCAAGAAATTGTATAGATGGTGATGTTTCATTAATCCCTATGGAGAGTCATTGATCAATATTTTGGTCTCTCTCTCTCTCACTGCTGAGAGATGTTTTATTAAAAAGTTATTACATATATATAATTTTTAAGCATAAGTAGGGCTTGTTTTTTGATGCCACATTTATTTGTGTAACCCACCATTTTATTTCATAATATAAACACAATGAAAAAATGTTTTTGTGTGATAATTTTTCTCAGTTGGTTCATTTTTAACAAGGACTGGATAATAGGTATGAATGGTCGTTCATACCGCCCAAATCTATTTTTTTTTTTTTTTTGGGGGGGGTACTGTCCCTAGGAGGTGGAAATCCCTCAGCGCCTCTTTTCCGCACTGGTGTTTCTCTATTTAGGAGATCAGACTATGTGGTGTGTGTATACATGTATTACATTGATCCACAACAATACAACTCACCTCAATGTTTGAGTAAAATTCAGTATGCATCTATAAATTATTCTGTGCAAATCATCTAAATCATTTTTTCAATAACACAAAGAGGTGTTAATAGGTCATCTGTCTTTAGTCCTGCCCTCAGTACCATCAATTTGACAATTGTTCCTGTTCGGGTGTGTGTTCTTTGTTTCTCTCTTCCTCTTGTTCACAATGAGGAAGAGAAAGGCAGAGAACATTGATAAAGGCAATATATTCTTTACACTGCCTTTGTCATTTCGCTCCACTGGCACATGTGATCAATGCAGTAACAATCACATGCGTGGAGCCACCAGGGAAAGGCTGAAACTGACTGCTCTGGTCCTGGAGCAGTCAGTTACAGCCTTTGAGTAATGATCACTGCCCAACCTGAGGTTCACTGCAGTCAGTTGCCCTCAACAACCCAGGACTGTCATCCATTCTTAAAGGATGGATTCCTGTGACAGTCCTGGCACGTCACCTGACATTAACTGGTTAAAGGGATAGTAATGTTTCACAAAAACAGCAGCTCCAATTAATCTTCATAATCTTTGAGCCATAGAGTGTGTTATTTCAATACTGTCAGAGCTGTGGTTCAAGAGTAATTGAATGATAAAGTATTCCCCGCCCCTTTTACCTAGTGTAAGCCACTTCCCATCAGATGTGGAATCTGGTCCACAGACCAGACAGCTCACAACAAGGGACAGTCTTCTTACTTTGAGAACAATAAAAGCCCTGCACCCATTGGCAGGTTTTTCGTTATTCTCACTGAAGATTGTCCCTCTCTGTGATCCATACAGACAGTCTTACTGCTCTGAGGTGAGCAGTGTTACTTCAGTAAAAGGGGCGGGAGGGGGGATAATTTATCATTATTCTTGAACTACAACTCTGACAGTATTGAAATAACACTCTCCATGGCCCAAATACTATGAAGATTAATTGGAGCTGCTTTTATTTTGAAACATTACTATCCCTTTAAGGCTTAACATAAGTGGGGGTTATTACTGGAGCATAGTATTGTATTCATAATGTGCTTTCTCTCTATGTCCCTTCAGATTACTTTTCAAGTAAAACGTTTGAAGAAACCAAGAACAGATGATTCAAACTCCCCAGACCTTTCTGAGGCAGCGGAGGATGATGTTAGTGATGGAGAAAACGAGGATTACCAAACAGCCCTGGAGATCAGTGGCCCAAAGATACCTGCACCCGGACCTCAAGGTACATCATAATCCTATAGCCTTAGCCTGTGTTTTGTACAACCACAATTGCCGTCAAGCACTGGACAAGTTTATTATGGGAAGTTGTTAGTAATGGAGCGAAACTTGTATCCCTTCCCTTGAAATTATTAAAAATAAAATATATTAGGCCTTATTCATCTAGGTAAACATGCAATTCTGGAGCAACCCAACTGCACTATAGGGGGATAAGAGAAAATTCTGTAAATTTGCATGGATTTAATCAGGGATTTTAACCTCTGCTGTGCTAGAGAGGTTTCCAACCCACTGCTTTACAAAGCATTGAAAACCTCTGTAGTATTCAAGGGTTAAAAGTCCCATGACTGTTTCCATCGGGGGGGGGAATTCAGTTGATTTTCCCCAGAATTGCACCTCTTCAGCTTGCTGATTAATGCTAAAAAGACCCGATTTGTTTATCACACAGGAAGGAGGCCGGATTACCGGAAGTTAGGGTGGCCAAGCCCTGATGAGTGCCTGAAGCTGCGCCGGGTGGAGCTGTCTACTGTGGCCAGCACTTGGCTAGCGGTGTCTGCTAAAAATATAGAGTAAGAGCGTAAACATTGCACTGGGGGCTTTATTAATGCCTTGTCGACCACAGGGGTTTGTAACACGTTATAAAGCTGTGCATTGCTATCCCTTTAAGTGTGTATAACCACAGTTTATTTTTAGGTGTTTGTGTTCCTTTAAGAACATAAATTGCAAGAGCTTTCTTGCTGAGTAAAATGAGTGTACTTCCGCTTCTTGCAGTAGCTTTCTTCAAAAGTTATCACAGTCAGATCTTCAGTGTCACGTGCGGAGATAAATTCTCCAGTGATATCAGTTCTCCAGATCCTATTTAAAAGTATGGAGCCAATGCAATGTTTATCCAGCCTGAGACGTCTTAGTGCATAGGCTCCATAGTATAACATAGGAACTGGAGAAGTCCTCTCCACTTTATCATCTCTTTATCACTCCTCAGTGCATCCCCCCCCCCCCCCCCCCCCGGAGTCCAGATAGTTCACCTAACCATCCCCTGGTGTCCTCGCTGTTCATTATCCTGTCCTCCCCTTAACACTGTTCCCTAATCTGTACACTAACAATCTCACCCACAGGCTCCCAGTCAATTGTCTTTATATATTGCTTTCTATGGGAGAACTTGAGTCATAGATTATGGCTTGCAATAGGAACTGGTATTAACAGCACCACTTTGTGACCAAAATATGGAATTGCAGTTGCAATTTGAATAAAAACATCTGTAAGCCTTTAAAGGAATAGTAAAACTTTATTATTACTATCAGCTATATTGTACATATTTGTAAAATAATTTAATAGCCCCCAGGGTCATCTCTCACACCTTTATTATTTGAGAGATAACTGAAGGCAAAGTTCCCCCCTCCCTCCCCCTTCCCTGAAGTTGGCGTTGTGCTGACTGCAGGGATATCCGGTCTGACTTTCATCAGGCGGCTCTGCAGCAGAGCCACGATCACGTTAGTGACAAAGAATTATTTCACTGAAATGGTCTTCTACGTGTGCTTGTAAACCAAGCACAAACCAAGCACACGTAGAAGACCATTTCAGTGAAATAATTATTTTTCACTAAAGGGATCTCTGCTCAGCTGCAGAGCCGCAAACCTGTCGTAAGATAGACTTCCCCTGCAGTCTGACTTCAGGGAAGGGGGGAGGGAGGGGGGAACTTTGCCTTCAGTTATCTATTAAACCATAAAGGTTTGAGAGATGAACCTGGGGGCTATTAAATTCTTTTCCAAATATGTACAATAAGGGCAATAGTAATAGTAAAGTATTACTATCCCTTTAAGGTCCATAAGGGTGCATGAAGCATTACGTAGCAATGCATTATGCACCTCTCGGTTCATTAACCCTTTGAATGTCAGAGATGCGTTACACACCCCTCTTGCACTCAAAGGGTTAAAAGGAGAAGAAGGAGAGAAAAAAAAAAGTCTGACCCAGAATTTCTTCACTTTATCTTGTGCACGTCCCCATGTGAACATGAACATGTGTACACAGACCACATAACGCCTCCTTGCTGTTCTCAGTATTACAGAGCATGTGGATTTTGCCACGCAGCTTCAGGAGCCAGGAGTGGAACCGCTGTGTAACGCCAATCTGGCGGCTAGTATGCACACACTGGACCATCTCTATGGAGTGGCAAACAGAGCCGCCATACACTACACCGGGGAGAGTCAGCTGAAAGAGGTGAGTTCACTAGAAAACTGGAGTCATGTGGAACCATAGGGGAGAGGTAACATTCTCATAATTCCTCTTGATGCAAGTCAGGCTTTTAACCTCTTCAGTTCTAGCAAGAACTAAAAAGCATTGCGGAGCAGTATGTCCGTTAACCTATCTGGCACTCAAGGTTTTAAATGCTCTAATCAAATCGATGTAAATATGCATTTCTCCACTTTGGTGCAATTGGTTTGCTCTACATCGAATGACTGCAGTTCTTTTTTAGACGTAAGGCCCTTAGACAGTACTTAACCCTTTGAGTGCCAGAGGGGTACGCACAACAATTCTAGGGCAAATCAACAGTGCAGTATTGAACTAATAAAATTAGATTTTGTGAATGTAAAACCTTCATTGAAAACTTAACAATAAACTGTATTCACTTGGATCACAATATTGAATGTATAAATTAAACAGGTAAGACATTGTATGTTACTGATAAGGGTTGATTTACACTAAATTATTGAGTAGATTACAAAATTGAACAGCAGAGTTTTGTAGCATTAAATGGATATTAATGTTTCACAATAAAAGCAGCTCCAATCAATCTTCATTTGGACCATGGAGAGTGTTATTTCAATACTGTCAGAGTTGTAGTTCAAGAGTAATTGAATGATAAAGTATCCTCCTCCTGCCCCTTTTACTGATGTAACACTGCTCACCACAGAGCGGCAAGACTGTAGGGATGGATCACAGAGAGGGACAATCTTCAGTTAGTATAAGGAAAAACCTGTCAAGGGGTGCAGGGTTTTCCATATGTTCACAGTAAGAAGATTGTCCCTTGCTGTGACCTGTCCAGTCAGTAGAACAGATTCCACATCTGAGGGGAGGCAGCTTACACTAGGTAAAAGGGACGGGAGGGGGATACTTTATCATTCAATTACTCCTGAACTACAACTCTGACAGTAGTGAAATAACACACTCTATGGCCCAAATACTATGAAGATTAATTGGAGCTGCTGTTTTTGTGAAACATTACTATCCCTTTAAATGAGAATGTATAGGATGGAGGAAGGAAATCTGCGGATTATCAGTACCTGCAGAACCAATAAGAAGCTTTGGTAAAACATTAACCTATGTGGTCAGTGGATATTTGGAAGCTGTATTAGCAAAATTACGGATAATGTGTTAAATCTGCTGAAGATAACTAATGGCCTTAAAGGGATAGTAATACTTTGTTTTATCTTTATTTTATTTTGTAGGCATTAAAAAAACATGTAGAACGATATAAGTCTTATCTCTCAGACCTTTATGGATTGAGAGATATTCACAAGCAAAGTTTCCCCTCCCGCCCCTTTTACCTAGTGTAAGCCATCTCTTCTCAGATGTGGAATCCAGTCCATAGACCAGACAGATAACAGCAGGGGACAATCTTCTTCCTATGAGAACAATGAAAGCCCTGCCCCCCTTGACAAGTTTTTCAGGTTTTTCCGTTATCTTAATTGAAGATTGTCCCTCTCTGCAATCTACCTGTGCACCTCCCTTCTGATCTGGCTGAGTAGTGTTACATCAGTAAAAGGGGCGGGAGGGGGATACTTTGTCATTGAATTACTCTACAACTACAACTCTGACAGAATTGAAATAACACTCTCCAAAGTCCTAATACTATGATGATTAATTAGAGCTGCTTTTATTATGAAACATTACTATCCCTTTAACTTGCATCAATATCCATGGTTGTCTTAGAAATCTAAGGGCCTAATTCAGCCAGCTAAAGCACAGCAGTTCTGGAGAAAACCAACTACATCACAGGGAACAAATGAAAATTCACCAACATAAATGGGATGTTTAAACCCTTGAATAGCAGAGAGGTTTCCAACACGTTCTGAGGCAATATTTTGGAGACCGCTTTAGCATTCAAGCATTTAAAAGCCATGCTTTATTCAAAGGGAATTTGTATTTGTCCCTTAAAGTGCAATTGGTTTTACCCATAACTGCAGCACTTTAGCTGGCTGAATTAGACTGTAAATACCCAAAACTAAATTCTCTTACCTTTTGTCAAAGATACTTTAAATGAGTAGTAAGCGTTTTTTTTATGAAAATGTATATATTCTAGAGTTTTTCCTGATTAGTAAAGCAAGGACGTTGTCTCTGCTGTCAGTTATTTTATTCGAAAGTTATAACCGTTAAAATAATCAGGAAGTGAATTTCAGCGTGTTTACTTCCTGATAGTTCTATCTGACAGGAAGTGACTCAGCAGTTTCTATCACATTCTGTGGAGAACTGTTTGTCACTGACTTTTCTCAAATAGAATGTAGCAGAATAACTAGTTGTAATTTGAGCACTAAAGGGCACCGTTAATGTAACAGTAGTAACTCTGGAAATATGCATCTCTCAGTGGTGGGAGTATCTTTTTTGTACTCAACAGGAGAAGCCTTACAATCTATATATATAAAAGAGAAAGGCTCATTACATAATTTATGTCTCCTCAGGAGACACACACACCCAGGGGCGGCAGTAGGGAGGAGTTACTGCTCCAATTGGGTGATTCAATGGGGGCGTGAGTTGGCCCAACCCCCACTATCCAGCCCGCCCACAACTATACAACTTAACAAAAAACAAAATGGCTGCCACTCGCTCCTGCTCCACAGCCATGCACACACATCACCACTCACACCATGAGACCGCTCACCCCGTCTCACCTCCGAGCCTTACACTCCGATTTGCCTCCCCACACTGTGCTGTCGGCACAGCACACATCCAGCACTGGATCCAGCCATGAGACCGCTCACCCTGTCTCACCTCCGAGCCTTACAAGTGGGGAAGATGGGATAGGTCGCTGCTGTGGTATACCCGCACCCACAAGGTACACAACCCAAGCATTCCACTAACCTTCACTATTGTTCATCTAATGGCTGCAAATGGAGGACAAAGTTGTATCTTTGAATGCTACAGAGTTACGCAATGCGTTGCTTTACAATGCGTTGCCTACTTCTCTGGCACTCAGAGGGTTAATATGGCACTAACGTCGCATCAAACTCCTATCATTCTTAGCCGCTGCCTCACTCTCCTCTGGGAGGGTCTATCCTTTAGCTGTGCCTTCAGCTTCACTGACACATTAAAACACTACCTTCTTTGTACCTCATTGACAATTTAATTCAACCTCTTTCTCACACACACCTTACACGGTACAGCTCTGTACGGTACAGCTGTCAATCACCTCCGCCCCCCTCCTCTCTTGTTTATAGTTCCCACCTCCTTCTCACATGCAGATTTTGCATCTGAGAAGTAGGTGGGAAGGACACACAAGAGAGGAGTGGGAATGGAGGTGATTGACAGCTGTAAAGTACAAAGCTGTATCGCGGCAATGCAACTAAGGACAACAGTAAGGTAACACTTTAAACAGTTGTAACTCCGTTTCATTACACATGGGAAATATGTATAACATGCTGTGCATTGCCAGCGGAGCCCGTCACTCGCTGATGCACAGTATTCTTTGTGTAAGCTATCAAAGTCTATGTGCTAACAAACTTATACTAAGGCCCCTCCATGCTACTGCCCTTTCCACTGAAGTGTGTTCTGTATCGACCACATTGTAATGCAAAAATGCAACCATATTGTGGATGTCAAAATGACAATACATTTACATACATCCTTCCTGGAATGTCACTCACTTCTGGTTACTGTGGGCGCTCTGCGGCTATTTTTTTTAACTACACAGCCAGCACTTTCTTTCACACATTCAACACAAACTTATTTTTCTACCAATGTTGCCAAAGGTATGGTCTTTGTTGTTTAACACAGCTGACTGTCCATACCTCCCCTAATGCCCTACCACCACTTTGCATTACCTTCAATCCCTTTAAAAGCTTCACATCCTCCTCCTGCCCTTTTACCTCTTCTCATTCACATCTCTCTCTTTCACTGCTTTGCCTCTTCTTCCCTCCCTTTCATAAACTGCCCACCAGTTTCAGTCACACTGTACTCTAAACAATGTAATACACAAAGGGGGAGAGACACCCAAAGTGCTATTTATCTGTGTGTATTTGCTGTGTATGCATCCGTGCATGTATGCGTGTGTGTGCATAATAATGTGTGTGTGCATAATAATGTGTGTATGCATGTAAGTGGGTGTATGTATGAATGTCTGTACGTTTGTGTCTCTTTATATCTCTGCATGTCTATGAATGTATGATAATGTGTGTCTCTATGTATGTATCTTTCTGTCAAGTGTGTACTTCATACCCCTCACAACACACTTGAACCGACAAAAAAATCAGATGGGCAACGCCGTCCCACATTGCTAGTATATATATAATCTCATTACAAAAGTTTACTGCTCCTTTAAATACATGGGGTCAAGTACATGAAGAAAGCATCAGTATCTCTCCTCTTTACAGTTCCTATTAAAGGAGCAGTATACTGTTTTTATGAAAAAACATTTATTGTAGGGCATTTCATGTTGAGTAACATAAGGGTACCTCCACTGCTGACAGATGCATATTTCCAGAGTTATTACAGTTTAAACCTCTGTTTATTTACATTAGCACTGCCCTCTAGTGGTCAAAGTCCAATTAGTTATTCTGTTACATTCTAATGGAGAGGAAAGTCAGTGACTTACAGTTCTCCATTGAATGTGATAAAAACTGCTGAGTCACTTCCTGTTGGTTAGAACTATCAGGAAGTAAGCACAGTAAATTCACTTCCTGATTATTTGAACTGTTATGCATTTTGAATAAAATAACTGACTGTGGTGGGAGTGACCTTGTTTTATTCAGCAGGAAAAGCTCTATAACATAAAAAAAAGTTTACTGCTCCTTTAAACAGCAAGGATTTCAAATGAAACATTTAACTCCTTGAATTCTAGTGTCTCCAAATGGGACTTTATATTTATTCCCTATGGTGCAGCCGGAATGTCCCAGAATTGCTCCATTTTTGTTTTGTACTATTGACTCCACATGACCCTTCCTCGTCTCCTCCCCTTTAGGTTTTACAGAACCTGGGAAAAGACAAATACCCCCCGCAGTCACTGGAGCAGGTGGGAACACGAATAATGAAAGTTCTAGAGAAGGTGAGAAGACCGGAATGCTGATTTATGTGATTTTATTTATCCTGTGTAAATGTGCACTGATTAATAAGCAATACTGGAGAAAGTACTCATGAAACACTGGTGAATCGATCAGGATCTCTGTCACTTTAACTGATCCACTTGTGTCCACCAGAGATGTCCTGAAATTATCTGTTTAATGGTAGGGGCTTTTGTCAGTTGTTCCTAGTACCTAAGTCAACCAAGGGCAGTGGCATTTTTATGGCTCAGTTCTTCCTAAGACCAAAAAGTAACGTGTTTACCAGTCAGTCTACCAAGACCCAGATGTGTATCGCCTCATTCATATTTGCACTTCTCATCATCTCCAGTGCTTCCTCACTATATCCATTCGTTCCTGTTCACCACATGTCTGTTTCAGTACCTATATGCCTCTGTCTCTTCACTCTCTTCTGCTGTCCTTCCCACCCTCACTCCTCACAAATCTATGCTCCTGAAACGGAGACATGTGGTGAACAGGAACAAACGGATATAGTGAGGAAGTGCTTGCGATGATGAGAAGCACAAATGTGAATGAGGCAATACACATCTGGCACTTAAAGGCAGGAAGAAATAGAGGAGACAGGGTGAATGGGAGGGACGGGGAATGATGATATAACAGACGTTTTGCCAGGCAAGAATGGGGCACCACAATGCTGCTTTGAAAGTACTATTATATTGCGACATTCTGATGGCTGCGACAAACTTACAGACACGTATTCTTGAACTATACAGTACTGGCAGGCAGGTGTTTAGCCCTACTAGTTTGTGTGTTAGTTAAGTATAAAAATCTCAGACGGGATGCACACTGGAGTCAGACGGGCTACCACTGGCCCACTGGCAATACATTGGACTCCCATAAGTTAGACCAACCTAGGACTCTAATATTAATGACAGTGACAAGTTTAGGGTCAGTGTCTTCTAGGGCCAGAGCAGAATAATGGTATTGACCTGTCTAGTGGCCTTTTACTAGTAGGACCAAAATATACTGATGGCTGCAATGTATTTATGGGTTAGCCATTCCTAGGACCAAAAGGATAGTAATAGCTGTCATTGTTTATAGGTCAGTGCCACCTAAGCCCACTAATAACGATTATGATCTGTTTGTGGATCAGTCCTTCCTAGCACCAAATCATAAATAAAGCGTGCAGAGCACTTCATGCCATGTAATTATCATCTTTCTTTCCCCGCTAGAATCAAACCTCGTGGGTGCTGTCCAGTATGGCAGCACTTTACTGGAGGGTGAAAGGTCAGGGGAAGAAAGCCATCGACTGCTTACGCCAAGCCTTACACTATGCACCACATCACATGAAGGTAAGTAGCCTTGGTTTTTTTGTTCTGTTTTTTTTTTTTTTTATACACATAACTGAAGAATAACCTTTTTTCTCCATTAACCCTTTGAGTGCTTTGCAATGCGTTGGATAACCCTTTGGCACTCAAAGAGTTAACACTGTGCAAAGCAGTAGAACATAATGCAGCTGTGTGTTCAAGGGATAGTAATACCTCAATTAAACTTTAGCTCCGAGTATTATTTACATTTTTTTTTTTAGTATGTTACTCTATATATATATATACATATATATATATATATATATATATATATATATATATATATATATATACACATACTACTTACAGATTTGTAGTTCAAACGCTATTCAAGAGGAAACAATCCCCCCTCCTGCCCCTTTTGGCCGCCTCCCCTTAGATCTGTAATCCGGTCGTGGGACCGGACGGATGCAGCGAGGGATCATCTTCATTCGGTAAGTATAAGGGAAAACCCTGCCCACCTTGATGAAGGAGCGCAGGATTTTCCTTTTGCTTACTGAAGATTGTACCCCCGATGCACTCCATCTGTACCAGAGTGAGAGGCGGCGTGATGCTGGGAAAGGTCCGGGAGGGGGATCTTTTCGTCTTTTCATAGCGTGCCTTACGCACAAAGTAAAGGTGAACCCAGTTCTGTGGTGAACCAGCTGCACTTTTGAGGACAAATAGACATTCTCCAAATTCACAGTTATTTAGATGTGACGTTTATCATTAACATGAGAGAGTTCTCCAACACATTGCTTTGAAATACGCTAGTGACCTCACTAGCATTTAAAAGGTTAAAAACATCCTATTTAATTCATTGAAAATGTTTATTTGTTCCCTATGACACGGTTAGTGAACCCCAAAAGTGCTCCACCCCTGCTTCTGTGCATTTGTCTTAGAGACCAAATCCTCCATATGATTTCCATACATTTCCTTACATTTTCTTTTATCACTTTGGCCAGAGACACCGAATTTTAAAGGGATAGTAATGCTTAATATGTAGACATGTATTTATTGCAGGGATTATCCTCCTAATTAAAACAAGGGTACTCCCACTGCTGATAGATAATTCTTTTTAAAAGTCATTGCAGCTGAAATTTGAATTTTTTCGCAGCAATATCTCAGTTGCCTGAGGGAACTCCCACTGCTGAGAGGTGTTTTATTCAAAAGTTATTGCAGCTCAAACGTACATTTTTTTTTTTTATTATTATTTATTTATTTTTTTAAGTGCAGTATCTCACTGGCCTGAAATTATACTGTGGAGCTGTTGCTACACCATCCTATGGAGGTTTATGGTCAACTGACGAGAACTATCCATAGCATGGTGTAGTAACAGTGCCACTGGGAAATTTCAGGACACTGTGATACTGCACCTAAAAGTTTCAAATTTGAGCTGCATTGACTTTTAAATAGAATATCTCTCAGCAGTGGGAGTACCCTTGTTTTAATTAGGAGGCTTAACCCTGCAATATATACGTGTCTACATATTAAGCATTACTATCCCTTTAAAATTTGGTCTCTCTGGCCAAAGTGATAAAAGAATTACCAGTAAATGTATGGAAATCATATGGAGGATTTGGTCTCTAAGCCAAATGCACAGAAGCAAGGGTGGAGCAAATAAACATTTTCATTGAATTAAATGGGGTATTTTAACACCATAAATGCTAACGAGGTCACTAGCGCATTTCAAAGCAATGTGTTGGAGAACTCTCTCATGTTAATGATAAACATCCCATCTACATAACCGTGAATTTGGAGAATGTCTATTTGTCCTCAAAAGTGCAGCTGGTTCACCACAGAACTGGGTTCACCTTTTCTTTGTGCGTATGGCACGCTATGAATATCTTATCAAGATCTAAACGGGAAGGCCGACAGCTGATGCTATAGACTTGCTACTTCAGTCCACAAGTTTACTAGGCCTGTGTCAGAGGCTACACTCCCCTCCTGTTCCACCTGTGTTCTGGTGCACAAGCCTGAAAGGGACAGTATAATACCGCAATTAAACTTCAGCTCCGAGTATTATTTACGTTTTTTTTTTAACATGTTGCACTATTTTTAGTTACTTACACATTTTAGTTCAAACGCTATTCAAGACGAAAGGATTCCCTTCCTGGACCTTTCCCTGCATCATGCTGCCTCTCTGTCTGGTCAGGATGGAGCGCAGCGAGGGACAATATTCAGTAAGCAAAAGGAAAATCCTGCCCTCCTTCATCAAGTGGGGGTGGCAGGGTTTTCCTTATACTTACTGTGTGTTGATTGTGCCTCTCTGGATCCATTCCTGTCCTACGACCGTATTACAGAACTAAGGGGAGGCGGCCAGAAGGGGCAGGAGGGGATCTTTTCCTCTTGAACAGCGTTTGAACTAAAAATCTGTAAGTAACTATATATAGCACAACATGTAAAAAAAATGTTAATAATACTCAGAGGTAAAGTTTAATTGCGGTATTACTATCCCTTTCAGGCTTGTGCACCAGAACACAGGGGGAACAGGAGGGGAGTGTAGCCTCTGACACAGGCCTACTAATCTTGTGGACTGAAGTAGCAAATCTAGCATCAGCTGTCGGCTTTTATGTTTATATCTTGATAAGATGGTCATTGTGTGCCATACGCACAAAGAAAAGGTGAACTTAAACCTGTGGCAAACCAGTTGCACCTTAGAGGACAAATAAACATTCTCCAAATTCAGGTTTATCACCCTGGAAAAAAAAATATTCTAGTTTTGAGCTGGAGTTACATATGAGTGAAGTCTTACTCCCACATTGGATATTATTTTCACTGTTTTTTTTTTTTGTAATAAAACACTGCTTTTCCTTTTATGCGCAGCCTTTCTTCTTTACTTTGTCTTTACTTGTCTCGTTTAATCTTCACAGGATGTTCCCCTTATCAGTCTGGCAAATATCTTCCATAACGCCAAGCTGTGGAACGACGCTATTATTGTAGCCACCATGGCAGTGGAGATCGCTCCTCATTTTGTGGTGAATCACTTCACATTGGCCAATGTTTACGTAGCAATGGTGAGTAGCGGGGGGGGACTTCTTTAACCCCTTAAGGACCGGCCGCGTATGCACTGTTTGGTCACTTAAGGACCAGGGACCTTTTTTTTTTTTTTTTCAGAATCGGATTCTGGACTCCCTGAACGGCGTGCAGCCGCGCAGGGAGCCTGGAATTCCATGACGGTCCAGGAGCGTCATGGGTCCTTAAGGGTATAACAACCCATGACGGTCCAGGACTGTCGTGGGTCCTTAAGGGGTTAACCTCTTATCCTGACATATCTCCATTATGGTCAGTGTACAGCCAGCATATGGAATACTTAGACTACATGATGAATGGGCAAAATGAGGACCTTCAGCTCCTGCCAGACTTAGAAGTTCCATCAGCCCCTGATGTCATCTGGGGGCAGCAGCTGGAGGGCCTCAGATTGCTCACCACTAAATGACATAGTACAGACAAAGCTGAGTTAACCCATTAAGGATCAGAGGGGTACACCAGACATAGCAATACATTGCAAACCCTTTTAGCCCCTAAAGGGTTAATAAAATAGGCAGGGGACTGAAGGATTCTATATATTATAATATTTGAAATACATTTTCAATTAAAAAAAAAAAATACAATCTTAACCACTGCTAAACATGTCTCCAAAACATCATAACACCTTGTATTGCACTGTGATGCATTGAAACATATATAGTGTAATATAATAGTTTACAAACACTGTACAAAAGATTGTGTATCTATACAGCTTTTTTTATGTCTATATGAATAAAGATCTAAGTGTTTCTGGTTCTCTGTTAGACATGCACCGGGGCAGTAGGACAGAGTTTCTGCATCCAATTAGATGGCTGAGGGCAGGGCCTCTGCAGAAGACCATCTCACACTGTCCTCATCTACCTCACACTGATGGCAGTGCTTGAGTCTACCTCACACTGATGGCGGTGCTTGAGTCTGCCTCACACTGATGGAGGTGCTGGAGTCTTCCTCACACTGATGGCGGTGCTGCAGTCTGCCTCACACTGATGGCGGTGCTTGAGTCTGCCTCACACTGATGGAGGTGCTGGAGTTTCTCTCACACTCATGGCGGTGCTGGAGTCTTCCTCACACTGATGGCGGTGCTTGAGTCTGCCTCACACTGATGGTGGTGCTGGAGTCTGCCTCACACTGATGGCGGTGCTGCAGTCTGCCTCACACTGATGGCGGTGCTTGAGTCTGCCTCACACTGATGGCGGTGCTTGAGTCTGCCTCACACTGATGGCGGTGCTTGAGTCTGCCTCACACTGATGGCGGTGCTGGAGTCTGCCTCACACTGATGGCGGTGCTTGAGTCTGCCTCACACTGATGGCGGTGCTGCAGTCTGCCTCACACTGATGGCGGTGCTGCAGTCTGCCTCACACTGATGGCGGTGCTGCAGTCTGCCTCACACTGATGGCGATGCTTGAGTCTGCCTCACACTGATGGTGGTGCTTGAGTCTGCCTCACACTGATGGTGGTGCTTGAGTCTGCCTCACACTGATGGCGGTGCTGCAGTCTGCCTCACACTGATGGCGGTGCTTGAGTCTGCCTCACACTGATGGCGGTGCTGGAGTCTGCCTCACACTGATGGTGGTGCTGGAGTCTGCCTCACACTGATGGCGGTGCTTGAGTCTGCCTCACACTGATGGAGGTGCTGGAGTTTCTCTCACACTGATGGAGGTGCTGGAGTTTCTCTCACACTCATGGCGGTGCTTGAGTCTGCCTCACACTGATGGCGGTGCTGGAGTCTGCCTCACACTGATGGCGGTGCTGGAGTCTGCCTCACACTGATGGCGGTGCTGGAGTCTGCCTCACACTGATGGCGGTGCTGGAGTCTGCCTCACACTGATGGCGGTGCTGGAGTCTGCCTCACACTGATGGTGGTGCTGGAGTCTGCCTCACACTGATGGCGGTGCTGGAGTTTCTCTCACACTGATGGAGGTGCTGGAGTTTCTCTCACACTGATGGAGGTGCTGGAGTTTCTCTCACACTGATGGCGGTGCTTGAGTCTGCCTCACACTGATGGCGGTGCTTGAGTCTGCCTCACACTGATGGTGGTGCTGGAGTCTGCCTCACACTGATGGCAGTGCTGGAGTCTGCCTCACACTGATGGTGGTGCTGGAGTCTGCCTCACACTGATGGTGGTGCTGGAGTCTGCCTCACACTGATGGCGGTGCTGCAGTCTGCCTCACACTGATGGCGGTGCTGCAGTCTGCCTCACACTGATGGCGGTGCTGGAGTCTGCCTCACACTGATGGCGGTGCTGGAGTCTGCCTCACACTGATGGTGGTGCTGGAGTCTGCCTCACACTGATGGCGGTACTGGAGTCTGCCTCACACTGATGGCGGTGCTGCAGTCTGCCTCACACTGATGGCGGTGCTGGAGTCTGCCTCACACTGATGGCGGTGCTGGAGTCTGCCTCACACTGATGGCGGTGCTGGAGTCTGCCTCACACTGATGGCGGTGCTGGAGTCTGCCTCACACTGATGGCGGTGCTGCAGTCTGCCTCACACTGATGGCGGTGCTGCAGTCTGCCTCACACTGATGGCGGTGCTTGAGTCTGCCTCACACTGATGGCGGTGCTGGAGTCTGCCTCACACTGATGGCGGTGCTGGAGTCTGCCTCACACTGATGGCGGTGCTGGAGTCTGCCTCACACTGATGGCGGTGCTGCAGTCTGCCTCACACTGATGGCGGTGCTGCAGTCTGCCTCACACTGATGGCGGTGCTTGAGTCTGCCTCACACTGATGGCGGTGCTGGAGTCTGCCTCACACTGATGGCGGTGCTGGAGTCTGCCTCACACTGATGGCGGTGCTGGAGTCTGCCTCACACTGATGGCGGTGCTGGAGTCTGCCTCTCACTGATGGCGGTGCTTAAGCCTGTGTAATGGGAGCTAAGGACGCTGGGTTGTCCTTAGCCGTTGTTCTAGGGTCCTTTCTCCTTGAAGCGGCTACAAGTGGGTAGCTGGTCCAGTGAATCTGGATAGCTGGATGGAACACAGGAACATAGCTCTTCTTAATGGGGGTACAGGGGGCCCTTTAAGCATTCTGGAATGAAGACACAGGACACTTCTGTAGTTCCAAACGACTAACTCTGTTTATTCTGAAAACCAGGGACAATTTATACAGAGCTGTATGGAATACAATAGTAGGTCACATACAATACATAATGGGAGGGGACACAAAGTATACAATGGGGCCGGTAGTGGACAGGCACATAAAACAATGGGCACAGTGTTTGGTATAAACAGAGGGACAAAGGGAACAGTGTACACTGAGTGGACTTTACATAACTGAATCTTGCCGATCTGATTCTCAACCAAGAGACGAGCAACCAAACAGGACCCGGGACTTTGCTCGCCATAGGCGAATTAATCACCGGGGTTGGATGTATAATACAATTATGTCACTCTGGCTCCCCAACCAATGGGAACCAGAGCGATAACTAAAGGGAACAGCAGCGAACAATGGGAAGAGTGCCAAACTGCCCAGTAACACAATGCACTGGAACCTTTGACACTATGTGATAGCCGGGAAGACACCTACTGGTCGAATAAAGTATTGCTCATCAACATGCCCTCGAACTGTATGAAACTAATTTCCCTCACAGAGGATAGATGACCAATGAGGGAAGCGCCTAACTGTCCCGTACAGTTGAACCTACCACAGCACACATGCGCATGTCACGAGGGCCCGGCAGCCGCTCCAAGGGGCACCTACATTTCAAATGTAGGTTGCCAGCCCCTGGGTAACCCGACCAAGCGAGGCCAACACAGTCTGTGGAATTCATTCTTTTTACATACAGCTCCTTAAACCTGAGAAGGCCTCCAAGTAACGGCCTAGGGTCCGTTACAGTCTGCCTCACACCCTCTCACACTGTTCCCAGTGATTTGTTCCTCATACCCAAATCACTGGCTGCAACACTCTATTTTCCTGCTTCCAGTCCACCTCCCTTCCTATCGCCAATTCTCTCTTTACGACTCGCACCCCTTTGAATGAACACCTCTTCAGTCCAAACTTCCTTCTATTATACATCTCACCTGTCAGTCACTACAACAAGTACCCCATCCTTCCAAACAACACTCCGTCTCGCTGCTTCCACTACATGTCCATTCCCTCTGCCGATTCCCACTTCATAATTCCTACCCCCTTTGCATGAATGCCTCTTCAGCCCTCACTTTGCCACACTTCCTCCTCTATTCCTGCGCCTCCTTCACCTATGCAGCACACAGCTCAGTTTTTCATAGGGCACTAACAAGTCTTTCTCTACCCCTTCATTGTTTACATTCCACCTCTGTCACCATCATGTCAGTCCCTTCCGCCATCAGCATTCCCTCAGACAACTAATACCCAATCCCTGCACAGTCTGCTTTCTTCTCGGATTCTCCAAACAGGGTGTAAGCTGTTTAACTAGAGTTAATACTATAACAAAATGCGACAGGAAATTGGTATAATGTACTTTTATCTATTGTGTTTAACATATCCACCTCAGCTGATGCGGTGAACACTGCTGAGCCTGGCCAAGCTGTACGGGATCTGGAGCTGTATGATACCACCAGACCTGCAGGGTACAGCTCCCCAAAACTGCTCAGTCACACCTCCACCTAACGCCCGACATAGCCATGGACCCGACTTGGAGTCCTGGTGCTTCCCAGGTTTTACTTTTAAAAGGTCGCAAACAAATGACACAGTTACCATGTCGCCATAATAAAAATGGTGACATAAGAATATCGCACTGCATGACAGTGCACGATTCTCATGTCTCTACTGAAAGGTTACATCCCAGTCCAGTCCGGCTCTGTCCCATCATGCTGCCCCAGCTCTATCGCTATTTGCTGGGGTAAAGGAAATTGCTGACCAAGATTAGTCTTTTTTACTCCATACAAGCAATGCAGCAGAGCCTCACCTAGCCCTCCGGCTCTTCTCACTCCTTCTGTAAGTAGACGTCCGGGGAAGCATGATGGGAGCTGCAGTCTGACAACTTGGTGAAGCTTTACTGCATTGTGTGTATGGAGTAAAAAGGACTAATCTTGGCCGGCAATTTCCTTTACCTACGCAAAGAGCGATAGAGCCGGGGCAGCATGATGGGATAGATCCGGCCCGGACTGCGATGTGACCTTTCAGTAGCTACATGAGAATCTTGCGCTGTCATGCAGTGTGAGATTCTCATGTCACCATTTTTATTATGGCAACATGGTAACACTGTCATTTGGTTGCACGCTCTTTTGAGTGCGACCTTTTAAAAGGATACTGCTTCCCTGAGGATGAGGAGGGTGGCCCTGCGGGGAGCCGATGACGGGGACTGAGGTCCAGCGTCTCTTTCCCAGAATCAGTCAGGGAACAGGAGGACAGGCAATAGCACAGCCCCAGGGGCAGCCTGAGAAGTGCGGTCGGGTAGAGGTCAGTCTGTGGATAGCAAGAGGTATCGGAGCCCTAATCACGGGGCATAATACTCTGCTGAACTATGGATGCATACAAGGGGATATGTATTCAAGGCAGTAGCTCCAGGGCAGGGCATGACAGACAGCTGTCACTGACATGTGTGTGGCAGAACGGTGTCTCGGTGACACATCATTGCATCAGAAGTCTGTGCGCAGAACAGGTGTGAGTGACAGTGGTGTTACAATCTGCCTCTCCTTTGAACAAACAAAACTAACTTGGTGGTGTCTATATAGGACAATCAAGACATTAAAAAATTAAGTTTAGGATTAGGCTTTGGGATCTAATATAGTTCTAATTTTTATAGATGATGGCAGGAAGTACATAATAATTAAAATTACTTAACCCAATTTCACTTTTTTGTGTTAGTATTCTTATAACCCTTTGAAGTCCAGAAAGGTTTACAACACATTAATTGGCAATGTACTGGATATCTCTCTGGTCTCTTAAAGATTAAAGAGAACATCACCTTAACCACTCAAAGGGTTAAGTTTTTTTTTGTCTTTTTTTTTTGTTTTGTTTTTTTTTTGTTAATTTAAAAGATTATTAAAACTTCTTATGGTTTGTGTTAACCATTTATTTTTAGCTAGTAGCACACACACGAGAAGGGAGAGATCAACATGGTAAGAATAACACAAACAAAACAGAGACCTCCACACACACTTGCCTGATCCATCATTGTTGGCCTCCATATAAAGTGGATTATACCACTTAACCGGTGAGATAGAAAAGTGGTAAATGCCCTGATTACAGAGCCTGCTCAACCTCAAGCTTGCAGGCTCAAATCCCGGCAGGGTCAACTCAACCATTCATCCTTCCGAGGTAGATAAATGAGTATCATTGATTGGGTAATAATAACAGTCATAAATGAGTACCGTTGACTGGGTAATAATAACAGTCAATAAATGAGTACCACGATTGGATGGTAATAACATCTATTATCTCCGCTGCTGATTCAGTTAATTCTGAGAGCGTGCACTGAAACGCGTTTTAAATCCCACTGGGAGAAAGGTGCTATATAAATACTAGTAATTATTAAGTGGAGGGTAACACTGTTGGAGCAGGTAAAAGTAAGAGGCCTCTTTTGTCCCTGTAGTGATCTCTCCTTTCTCTTCCATGTGCGTCTCTCTTCCTCCCCACCTCAGTAGTATGACCAGGACGCCCCTTCGGAGGCAGTTGAAAGTCATTTATGTGAAGAAGTAATTGATGTTTTTTGCTTTAAGTGGCAGACTTGTTTGCAATGCATTGATTTTGGCACTCAAAGGGTTAAACTTCATCATACTGAACCTCAAAACATTGGATAGGGAAGAAAAAAAAAAGGTGACAATGCGGGAGACGTCCCCCACTCGGTGGAGATACACCTCTAATGAACTTGAGGCAGCAGCCACGTCCGAGCAGTGGAGCGCATGCTTGAATTGCTTCCTCCACTGCTGTGCCTCCCTTACAGGACCTCTTCCACTGAACATAGGTTTGTGCCATATAAGGACCTTGACGTCTTGACAGGGCAGTACTGTATTTCAAGTGGGCAGAGGTCTTCACTTTGAAAGTATGGTAGTGCCCTGTCAGGCCTTCACAGGGCACAAGAAAAGGTCTTGCAAAGGAGGCAGGAGCGGGTGGCAATTCAAGCATTCCACCCACTGCTCTGATGTGCCAGGGGTTATAGCTCATTAGAGGGGTACCTCCATCAAGTGATCAACGACTCATGAGCTTTAATTTTTTTTGTACATAGCTTTGAGGCTCAGTATGACAAAGTTTAACCCTTTTAATGCCAGAGAGTTACGCATCACATTACTAAGCAATGCGATGCACACCTCTCTGTCACTGAAGGGGTTAAACACACTGTTGCAATGCGATGGATACCTCTGGCACTTAAAGGGTTAAGTGGACCAATTATCGTATTGGCTAAAGAAAGGGAGGCACGGGGAGGAAGAAATAATGGGTGGGAGACAAATAGAGGCAAGCAGAGCTGCTCTGAAATGAAAAGAAGGGGTATTAGGTTTAAAGCAGCAGTCCATTGTCCCCAACTTGTCTTAAAGGGTAGTAATGACCGCTATGGTTTGAGAGATACAGGCATTTAAAGTTCTACATCTGTAAAGCTGTCAGCAAGAGATCTGTGTCGGTCGACAAGGAGGCTCTGCAGCAGAGCCGCAACCGTGTTAGTTACAAAGAATCCCTTCATTGGAATGGTCTGAAACGTGTGCTTGCAAACCAGGCACACGTTTTAGACCATTCCAATGAAGGGATTCGTTGTAACAAACCAGACTGCGGCTCTGCTGCAGAGTCTCCATGTCAACTGACACGGATCTCCTGCTGACAGCTTTACAGCTGTCAGTAGGAGACATCGAACTTTAAATGCCTGTATCTCTCAAACCATAGCGGTTTGAGAGATGCGTTTTTTTTTTGCATTTAGCTCAGCTTTTTAAGCTATTCTAAATGCAAAAAACTTTTTTGGACATTACTAACCCTTTAAGTAAATCCACTATGTTTTTCTATAGAGGACAATGGGAGAGCAGGCAAACTCATTGAGATTTTGACATGAGGACTTGGTGGGCTTCGTCCCCCTCATCACTCCTGTCAAATTACCGCGACCACCCCTGCATCTCCTGCAGAGGCAGTGAAGAGGTGATTAGAATCTCTCCTCCTTACTTCTGCCCGGGGGGAGGGGGGGGTCTGGCTCAGACAGAGAGTTTGAGTTATGTGCCAGCCTTCTCATTTTATTAATACAGATATCGTTTTTGAGAAATGAACATTTATTTGGTGTCGTCACAACGTCACACTTTATGCTAATGATTTTCTGTGCTGGGCCAATATAAACACACACTGTGCTATGACTTAATGTAGACCTAGTCCACACACTGGCTTAACGTTTCATGGCACAGGAAACAATATCTCTGGCCTTGAACGTAACGAATTAGCATCCTGTGAGGGGAATTAACATACGGTGCCACTCTGTGCTACCAAAACACTTCTGAAAAATTATACATTTTACATAAAAAATGTATAGTACAGTATATAGGCATGTTAACCCTTTGAGTGCCAGGGAGGTATCCAGCACATTGTGCTGAATACTTCTCTGGTACTCAAAGGCTTAAGGCAAACTAAACTTGGGGTGACAATCCACTTTAACCCGTTGCAATATGTTGGATACCTCTCTGGCACACAAAGGGTTAATATGCATTTTAAAATGGCACGTTTCATTGGTTTATTGCAGCAATGAATTGCATTGTTTGTGTTCGCCAGACAGAGAGCATTATCGCTTTACATTTGTTTTGTTCTTCACCTGTAGGAGGAGTATGAAAAGGCAATGCTCTGGTACGAATCCACTCTTAAACTGCAGCCAGAATTCGCCCCTGCCAAGGACCGAATACGCGCCATCCAGTGTCACCTACTGTTGAAGAAGGGGAGGCGTTCTCCTTAGCCACTCGTTCTATATAAACCATTGAATTTTTTTTTTTTTTTGTTATATTTTACTGAACTGATAAAAAGTTCTACTGTCAAGACGAGCTCACACGATAAGGAAAAGGGGGTAATTGCTTGTTCTCTTGTCCGATAAAAGAATACATGGGTTGCCAATCAAATATTAACCCTAAATACTCTGCTTATTATACACAAAGTGAGATCTTGGCAAGGGCGGGAAGTAAACGGGGGGTCGTTGGTAAACAGCTCGTGCTGTCTTTTTTTTTTTTTTTTTTCTTCAAATATCGCTTCCCATTTTGGGGAGATTTGCGGGAAGGCAGCATGGGAAGGGGAGGATTTGTGATTTTATTATTTAACCCATTGAGTGCCATAGGTGTTACAACACTTTGCAATGCAATGTGTTGCACACAGTCTCTGGCTTTCAGGGTGTTGACTCTGCAATGCATGTTGTAACAGAGATTGTGTTTAACTGAATCCTTAACTGAATGTTTTGCATTGCACCCCATTTTAAAGTGTAAGTTTACCTACAGGAATATGTTGCTTTTAAAAGAAAACTATACCTTAGGAATAAGTGGCTATAGATTTTTTTTTTCACAGAATAAGCTGTCTAAGCAGTTGTCATCCAATCAGCAGTAAGTTATATCTGGTAACTTTTTTTCTCTGGGAACAGGGTTTTTGAAACTTTTGAACTGAAGAGAGACATTTTACTATCTTGAAAATGTTTACATGGCCCTGTAGAATCATGGTTGGTTTTGATTAGCACGATAGAGAGTCCAGCCATTGTTTCTAGAGGACAATGTAAACCATTATAAACTACAGCAGAGTCCAGATGCAAAGAACAAAAAGGCAGTAAATAGGTAGAACTGACACCTGCAAATAAATATGTCCTTCTTGTTAACAAATTGAAACTGTAATTCTAAAGGTAGTGTTGACTTTTTAATTTAATGGAAGTACCTACCTAGATAGGTTCCCCATACAGCTCTCATACCTGTTTTATAGATATTTTTTCTATAGCTGCCTTTGTGCTCACTCCTCAAAAAACACTTCCTGTCTGAATGAGAAATGTACGGGAAAAGCTCCACACGTGGTCCTTAAGATCATATTTTTAAAGGGATAGTAATACTTTGTTTTATCTTTATTTTATTTTGTAGGCATTAAAAAAACATGAAGAACGATATAAGTCTTATCTCTCAAAACTTTATGGTTTTAGAGATATTCACAAGCAAAGTTTCCCCTCCCGCCCCTTTTACCTAGTGTAAGCCATCTCTTCTCAGATGTGGAATGCAGTCCATAGACCAGACAGATAACAGAAGGGGACAATCTTCTTCCTATGAGAACAATGAAAGCCCTGCCCCCCTTGATAAGTTTTTCAGCTTTTTCCCTTATCGTAATTTGAAGATTGTCCCTCTCTGCAGTCTACCTGGGCACCTCCCTTCTGATCTGGCTGAGCAGTGTTACATCAGTAAAAGGGGCGGGAGGGGGATACTTTGTCATTGAATTACTCTACAACTACAACTCTGACAGAATTGAAATAACACTCTCCATAGTCCATATACTATGATGAATAATTAGAGCTGTTTTTATTATGAAACATTACTGTCCCTTTAAGACTAGCAGATTTTAAAATGAAAGTGATCAGCTAAAGTCTGCTAATAAAATCCCAGTGCCAAATAAATAAGTAAATAGATACACAAGACTACGCTATGCCAGGTACCTACCTAGATAACTAATCATGTTTAAAAAAAATAAATAAATAAGCTACTCACTCATAGGTAGTTTCCCTTTAAGTACCTGCTGGCTGTTAGAAGGGATAAGCAAGTGATAATTCACAGCATAAATGAAATAACTGAATGTACAAAAACACATCCTTTTTCAAATGTTTCAGTGTGTGTGTGTATAGTGTACAACCACTTCGGTGTCTGTATACAGATTACACGCTTGTGTGTGTGTGTATATACAGAGTAAAAATGCTTGTGTGTGTGTGTATAGTGTACAACCACTTCGGTGTCTGTATACAGAATATACGCTTGTGTGTGTGTGTGCGTATGTATATACAGAGTATAAGCTCTTCAGTGTGTGTGTATAGTGTACAACCACTTCGGTGTCTGTATACAGATTACACGCTTGTGTGTGTGTGTATATACAGAGTACAAATGCTTTTGTATGTATACAGAGTACAAACTCTTCAGTGTGTGTACGTGCATGCGTGTGTGTGTGTGTGTACAGACTACAAGCTCTTCAGTGTGTGTGTGTGTGTGTGTGTGTGTGTGTACATGTGCGTACAGATTACAAGCCTCTTCAGTGTGTGTGTGTACAGATTACAAACTTTTCTGTGTGTACGCACACGCAGAGTACTCTTCCGTGTGATTGTAAGGAGTACACTCTCCATCAGTAAACATTGCAAGAAAAAGGTTTTCCCTCTACATGTATATGTAAATGTTCATATAAGAACATTTTATTTAGGCATTAAAGGGGGCATTTGCCCTTGAAATTAGAGGCTCTTCTTTTTTTTTTTTTTTTTTTCTTTTTAACTAGGAACACTTACCTGGGCAGATGTGATTTCTTCAGCCATTATATCTTTGTAATATTTCTTGCATTTCATCTCTGCTGTAGTCTCTAATTTAACAGGAACATATTGAGAACATTCTTGTGCCTCACTAGAATTGTGAGGATCTCGCTTTCTATGGCTAATCTGATTCAAACTGATAGTCTGTTGTTTGTGTGGCTCTGAAAGCTAATTACAGATATAAAATGATGCAATATATATAAGGTAGGTGTCCATCATACAATAGTCAGGTGTATACCTACATAATTACTGTGTGTAACAGAAGGACTTACCTAGGTAGGAGTCCATCATAAAGCAGTCAGGTGTATCTATATAATTACTGTGTGTAACAGAAGGACTTACCTAGGTAGAAGTCCATCATACAGCAGTCAGGTGTATCTATATAATTACTGTGTGTAACAGAAGCACTTACCTAGGTAGGAGTCTATCATACAGCAGTCAGGTGTATCTGTATAATTACTGTGTGTAACAGAAGGACTTACCTAGGTAGGAGTCCATCATACAGCAGTCAGGTGTATCTATATAATTACTGTGTGTAACACAATCACTTACCTAGGTAGGAGCCCATCATACAACAGTCAGGTGTATACCTACATAATTACTGTGTGTAACAGAAGCACTTACGTAGTTAGGAGTCCATCATGCAGCAGTCAGGTGTATCCGCATAATACTGTGTGTAACAGAAGCACTTACCTAGGTAGGACTCCATCATACAGCAGTCAGGTGTATCTATATAATTACTGTATGTAACAGAAACACTTACCTAGGTAGGAGTCCATCATACAGCAGTCAGGCGTATCTATATAATTACTGTGTGTAACAGAAGCACTTACCTAGGTAGTAGTCCATCATACAGCAGTCAGGTGTATCTATATAATTACTGTGTGTAACAGAGGGACTTACCTAGGTAGGAGTCCATCATACAGCAGTCAGGTGTATCTATATAATTACTGTGTGTAACAGAAGCACTTACCTAGGTAGGAGACCATCATACAGCAGTCAGGTGTATCTATATAATTACTGTATGTAACAGAAACACTTACCTAGGTAGGAGTCCATCATACAGCAGTCAGGTGTATCTATATAATTACTGTATGTAACAGAAACACTTACCTAGGTAGGAGTCGATCATAAAGCAGTCAGGTGTATCTGTATAATTACTGTGTGTAACAGACGCACTTACCTAGGTAGGAGTCCATCATACAGCAGTCAGGTGTATCTATATAATTACTGTGTGTAACAGAAGGACTTACCTAGGTAGGAGTCCATCATACAGCAGTCATGTGTATCTATATAATTACTGTGTAACAGAAGCACTTACCTAGGTAGGAGTCCATCATACAGCAGTCAGGTGTATCTATATAATTACTGTGTATAACAGAAGTACTTACCTAGGTAGGAGTCCATTATACAGTAGTCAGGGGTATCTATATAATTATTGTGTGTAACAGAAGCACTTACCTAGGTAGGAGTCCATCATACAGCAGTCAGGTGTATCTATATAATTACTGTGTGTAACAGAAGCACTTACCTAGGTAGGAGTCCATCATACAGCAGTCAGGTGTATCTATATAATTACTGTGTGTAACAGAAGCACTTACCTAGGTAGGAGCCCATCATACAGCAGTCAGGTGTATCTATATAATTACTGTGTGTAACAGAAGCACTTAACTAGATAGGAGTCATTTATACAGCAGTCAGGTGTATCTATATAATTACTGTGTGTAACGCAAGCTCTTACCTAGGTAGGAGTCATTTATACAGCAGTCAGGAATATCTCAATATGTTATTTTGTATTATTTATTTGTTGCTGTTTGAGCAGTATCTACCATCGCCTATATTAGCTGTGCACAATTATACACCTGCATTTAGTTTTTACCTCCACACAATAAACAATAACAAACTGAATGAGATTAGCCATAGAGAGAGAGAGAAGTCCACAATTGTAATGGGACCTGAATACCTTCTCAAGATAGTAAAATGTCTGTTTATCTATAGAAAACCATAGAGTTCAAATGGGGGAGAAATAAAAAAGGGTAAGATTTTATACGCTTAAGGACCGGTGACGGTCCTGGCACATCAAGTACTTTTTACTTGGAGCGCTGTATGTAAAAACGGAGTCTGAAATTGACCAATTCAAGACTGAATCGATCTCTCTCAAACCCCAGCTTGGCGCACCGGAACATGAAAGAGGTCACGTGTGCCAGCTCGTCCGCAAGGATCAAAGCTGTCCTTAAGGAAAGGTAAGATCCCTGGACTGCTGGTCATTAAGGGGTTAAGTTTAGAGCCAGTTATGTCAAACTTATAATTCCCTTTAATTAACCCCTTAAGGACCCACGCCGTTCGTGGGAGTCTGGAATTGGATCGCGGAAAAAAAAAAAAAAATGCTCCGTGGTCCTTAAGTGACCGCAAAGTACATGCGTGGCCAGTCCTTAAGAGGTTAATGGACAAATATATATATATATATAGGCACGTCCATGGATCCTTATGGCCTGCCAACCCATGATGTGCCAGGACCGTCAAGGGTCCATAAGGGGTTAAACGTCAGAGATTGATTAAAGGGATAGTCATTCTTCTAATAAAGTGGATGTCCAAGTCGTCTTTATTTATTTAGCACATAGCGCTGTATTTCAATATTTACAGTTTGTAGTTCAAGCGTTATTGAATCCGAAAGGATCTCCCTCCCCTTTCCCCTGCGTCACTCATAACGGAGGCAGGGCCGGATGGAGCGCGGTGAGGGACAATCTTCCATTAGCATCAGGAAAATCCTGTCCTCCTTCTTCAAAGGGGGGGGGGCAGGGTTTTCCTTAGAATTACTGAGTGAAGAGTGTCCGTTGCTGCAATTTGTCTGGTCCCACAACTGGATTCCAGATCTAATGGGAGGCGGCCAGAAGGGGCTGGAGGGGATCCTTTCAGATACAATAGCGCTTGTACTACAAAACTTTAAGTAATGAAATATACTCGTAGCGCTCAAAAAAGAATAAAGAAGACTCGGACTTTCACTTTATTAGATGTATTACTATCCCTTTAAAGGGATAGTAATGTTTCAAAATAAAAGCAGCTCCAATTACTCTTCATTGTATTTGGGCCATGGAGACTGTTATTTCAATACTGTCAGAGTTGTAGTTCAAGAGTAATTGAATGATAAAGTATCCCCCCTCCCGCTCCTTTTACCTAGTGTAAGTCACCTCCCCTCATATGTGGAATCTGGTCTCTTGACTGAACAGATCACAGCAAGGGACAATCTTCTTACTGTGAGCGTAAGGAAACCCTGGCCCCCTTGACAGGTTTTTCCTTATGATCACTGAAGATTGTCGTCTCTGTGATCCATTCGGACAGTCTTGCTGCTCTGAGGTGAGCAGTGTTACATCAGTAGAAGGGGAGGGAGGGGGATACTTTATCATTCAATTACTCTTGTACTACAACTCTGACAAAATTGAAATAACACTCTCCATGGCCCAAATACTATGGTGATTAATTGGAGCTGCTTTTATTATGAAACATTACTATCCCTTTAAGCTTTCCTGATGTGGGTTTCCCAAACACCATAATTGCTAACACTGCAGCAATCCAAATTAATCACTCTTCACATTATAATTCCGCTATAAAATCTGATTTTATTTCACAAATAGGAGTAAATTTTTGTTCCAAAGTGCCCAACACTGTGCATATACTGGTTTATAGTAGTTTGCACATTGGGTTTTGCAGCAATCTTATCCACACTGCGAGGCGTATATACTGCAAAGAACCGACACAAACCAAAGGCACCACAAATTCTCCAAATCCCTATTGATTTCAATGGTGCTTTAAATGGTTAAAGGGTTAGTAATATCTTACAGGAATGAAAAGTAATATTGTAGATAATCCAAAAAGAAATCGATCGGTGCAAGTCCTGGCTCTCGAAACCTTTATGGTTTGAGAGATATAACGTTTTAAGTTCCCCTTTCCCTGACATCAGCTGTAAGCTGACAGTAGGAGATCCTGGTCCTGGGACCGGCAGGAAGCTCTTCAGCAGAGCCGAGATACTGAAATCTAAAAAGAAATACTTCACTGGAACGGTCTACAAAGTGTTCCTGGTTTTTCAAGCATACTTTGTAGACCGTTCCAATGAAGTAGTTCTTTTTAGATTTTAGTATCTCGGCTCTGCTGAAGAGCCTCCTGCCGGTCCTGGGACCAGGATCTCCTGCTGTCAGCTTACAGCTGACGTCGGGGAGAGAGGGGTGGGACTTTAAAACTTTCTATCTCTCAAACCATAAAGGTGTGAGAGATAGGACTTGCATCGATCGATTTCTTTTTGGATTATCTACAATATTACTTTTTATGTAAGTCATTACTAACCCTTTAACTGCTAGAGAGGAGGCCAGCATATTGCTTCAGAGTGCGTCAGAGACCTTTCTAGCATTCAAGGTGTTTAAAGGAGCAGTAAACTTTTTTTAATGAAAACACATATTTTATAGAGCATTTCCTGCTGAGTAAAACAAGGTCACTCCCATCGCTGTCAGATGTTTTATTCAAAATTTATAGCAGTTTAAATAACCAGGAAGTGAATTTACTGTGTTTACTTCCTGATAGTTCTGACAGGAAATGAATTTACTGTGTTTACTTCCTGATGGTTCTAACTGACAGGAAGTGAATTTACTGTGTTTACTTCCTGATAGCTCTAACTGACAGGAAGTGACAGGCAGTTTCTATCACATTCTATGGAGAACTGTATGTCTCTGACTTTTCTGACTTTCCTCTCCATTAGAATCTAACAGGAAATCTAATTAGAATTTAACCACTAGACGGCACTGCTAATGTAAAAAAACATGGGTTTAAACCGTAATAACTCTGGAAATATAAATCTCTCGGCAGTGGGAGTACCCTTATTTTACTCAATAGGAAAATCGCTACAATATATATTTTTTTCATAAAAAAAGTCTACTGCTCCTTTAAAGCCCCATTTAACCCTTTGAGTGCCAGACGAGTTGCTTGCAATGCGTTGGTTACCCCTCTGGCCCTCAAAGGGCTAATTCAATAGGGGATTTGTATCCGTTTTCTGTGATGCGGTTTCACTACCCCCAGTTCTCCTTGGTATATCCTGTGTGAGTTCTTTATATTTTATTTATATTTATTATTTTGCAGCACATCATTACCAATCCTATTTAGAAGAGGTGAAGAACACATTTGTAATTGATCTGCATTGCGTGTTTGATCACTTGCCATGATTTCCATTAATTATTTCCAAGAATCTGTTTACTTTTTGAAATGCTGTGTTTAAATCTGTTACCAATATATTAAAAGGGTTTCTGCCCGCCTCGATTCCTCTTCCATTCAATTCTGTTGCTTTTCACTCGTGCTGGAGTAAGACGGGACAGGAGAGATATTGGGATTTGAAATGTTCCGCTCATAAACTTGGGTACAATGCATCTTTACAGTGAGCTCTGTACAGGGCACAGCTACAAATAAAATGGTTCTTTTAAAACATACCGTTTGCAAGTGTTTAATTTCATTAAAAGTGTGAAGCACGGAAAAACGAGGGTTGGACACCCAAAAGGGTATTTTTAAGGGAGTCAAATTTAAAAGGTCGCACGCAAAAGAGTGTGCGATCTTTTAACACAGTAACCATGTCGCCATGGTTAAAATGACAACATGAGAATCTTGCTCTGCATGATAGCACTAGACTCTCATGTCGCATAGCGAAACATCGCATACTCCTAACTACAACTCCCATCATGCTTAACTATCTGGTAAGTGCCCATAGGATAGAACTGCAGTCATGTATGCAATCCCACATGGCATTGTTCAGGGTTACCCCTGACTCTCCCAGGTTAGTTAAGCAATACCATATCATTATACATTATATGGTATTACTTACCTACCCTGGGAGAACAATGCCATGTGGGATTGCATATTTCCCTGCTGAACAATGCCATGTGGGATTGTATACATGACTGCAGTGCTTGCGCTGTTCTATCCAATAGATAAGCATGATGGGAGTTGTAGTTAGGAGTATGCGATATTTCACTATGCGACATGAGTCTCACTCTGTCATGCAGCGCGAGATCCTCATGTCGCCATTTTAACCATGGCGACATGGTTCCTGTGTTAAAAGGTTGCACTCTTTTGCGTGCAACCTTTTAAAAGGATACCTTTTTAAGGGGATCTCTTGAAAAGGGGGGTACAGTAGACATGCCTCCAAGGAGAGAGGTTTTCTCCATCTGAAAGTGAACAAATCTATTGATGATCTAAATCGGTGATTACCAAACAGTGTTCAGTGGAATCCCAGAGATCCCTAAATACATACAAGGGTTTCTACCAAACTGGTCTAATTAATGGAAGGTGACGTGACCAATGATGAGATCAGCTTTCCAACTCCATTTCCAATGTTATTCTGGGGAGTCTATGCAGGATTTATAATGGTGGAGAGGGCTTCGTTTATATTCAACGCAAAAAAGAGGGTTTATTTTTCCTTGGAAATAATCTCCATGGAATGCAGGGGATCAAAGATGGGGTACCAGACTGTGTATGTGTGAGCATCAGTTGAAGGCAGGTTATTTCTGGTTCTGTGTCTACCAGTGAATCAAAGGCAGCTATCAGGCAGTGTATATGTGGCTCTTTAACTATGAATGGAGCAAGTCTCGGGTGTGTGGTTCTGTGACTACGAGTGGAACAAAGCTGGGAATCAGTCAATGTAATGTGTACATCTTTGATTATTTGTATAAAAGAGCTAGGATGTCAGGCAGTGTATGTGTGGTTCTATGACTAACAGTGGAATAAGACTGGGCTTTTATACAGTGTATGGTGGTTATATGACTACCAGTGCACATAAGAACAATGCTGGGTATCAGTGTGTGTCTGTGGTTCTTTTACTGCCAGTGGATGTGTGGAAGATGGAAACCATTTAAAATAGTGTAATTGTTTAATCTGTTGGATTTTAATCACTGTACCCTATACCCCTCTGTAAGCACAAAATAACTATTAGCCATGATTACCTGGTAGCTGTAACAGGATACATTGCACCTTAGCTTTGTCACTGCTACTAGATAGCTTTGAAGGGATAGTAATGTTTCATAATAAAAGCAGCTCTAATTGATCATCATAGTATTTGGACTTTGGAGAGTGTTATTTCAATACTGTCAGTTGTAGTTCAAGAGTAATTCAATGACAAAGTGTCCCCCTCCCGCCCCTTTTACTGATGTAACACTGCTCAGCCAGAGCAGAAGGGAGGTGCCCAGGTAGACTGCAGAGAGGGACAATCTTCAATTAAGATAAGGGAAAAACCTGAAAAACCTGTCAAGGGGGGCAGGGCTTTCATTTTTCTCATAGGAAGAAGAATGTCCCCTGCTGTTATCTGTCTGGTCTATGGACTGCATTCCACATCTGAGAAGAGATGGCTTACACTAGGTAAAAGGGGCGGGAGGGGAACTTTGCTTGTGACTATCTCTCAAACCATAAAGGTTTGAGAGATAACACTTATATCATTCTTCATGTTTTTTTAATGCCTATAAAATAAAGAAAAAACAGAGTATTACTATACATTTAAATATATTTGGTTTTGATCATTTTAAGGGGTCTTGCATTCAAAACAAGACCAGACTACACGTCGCTGAATCCAACTGCACCATAGAGATACGGAAATGTCTATTCATTTAAATGGGGCTTTTAACAGACTAAATGTCAGGGAGGTCTCCAATGCATTGCTTTTCAATGCATTGAAGATCTCTGGCATTCAAGGGGTGTAAAGCCTTATTTTAATAAAAAAAAAAAAGACTGGAATATGTATGTCCTCTACAGTGCAGTTAATTTGCTTCAGATTTAGTCCAGTTTGAACGTCATTGTGGAAGATTCGGTGGCAGTGGCTTCTCAGGCTGGGAGCCCAGTAGGGTTGCTGCTTGACACTGTTTTATGTGGCAAAGCCCCATGACTCATGCTTAAATCCACTTGACTTGTTGCCAGTTTGGGGCATATAACTTTGCCATCAGAGGAAACGTTTAAAAAAAAAACCAAAAAAAAAAAACCTTACTGTATGTTTCAGAATTGTCGCTAAAATTAAAGGGTTAGGTAATATTGTAGCTATTCAAAAAATAAGTCCATCGATGCCACTCTGATCTCTCAAACCTTTCTGGTTTTAGAGATATAAGGTGATAAAGTTCCCCCCTCCCTCCCCTTTCATTGACGTCAGCCTCTAGCTGACAGAAGCTGGTCTCGGGACCGGCAGGTGGCTCTTCAGCAGAGCTGAAATACCACAATCTACAAAGAAATACTTCATTGGAATGATCTACAAAGTGTGCTTGCCAACCAGGCATAAAACCATAACGGTCTGAGAGATCGGAGTGGCTATTGTTTGAATAGCTTCAATATTACTTTTTATTTATATGTGTCATTACTAACCCTTTAAAGGGATAGTAATGTTTCATAATAAAAGCAGTTCTAATTAATCATCATAGTATTTGGACCATGGAGAGTGTTATTTCTATACTATCTGAGTTGTAGTACAAGAGTAATTGAATGATAAAGTATCCCCCTCCCTCCCCTTTTACTGATGTAACACTGCTCACCTCAGAGCACCAAGACTGTCTGGATGGATCACAGAGAGGGACAATCTTCAGTGAGAATAAAGAAAAATCTGTCAAGGGGGCAGGGTTTTCCTTATGCTCACAGTAAGAAGATTGCCCCTTGCTGTCAGCTGTTTGGTCAAGACTATTTTTGTCGCAATTAGCACATTTCTTAATAATACATTGTGACACAATTCTTATTTGGGCAAGACCATTTCTACTCTGCTTTTCAACAAAATTGCATTTAGCAAAAATGTTGAAAAATGTTCATACATATCTATCATTTTGTGGCAATTTTACAAACACTTTCTTTATATAAGTCCAGTTTTATACATCTTCCTCATTGTCCTGTAAAATAATGGTGAAAGTGGGCTACACGGTGCACTAATAACACATTAGGTTGGTCTTTTGGGGAAAAGCCCCTGATCTTTTAGGAACCTAGCAAGTCCCATGGTGCTCCCTCACTGATCCAATCATGGACTTAAAACAGAACAATCACTCAAATTGAAGTGCCCCCCAAATCCGTAGGCATATATAGTCATATCCATACTAGTATTATCCTGAATAAGTCCAACTTTATTGAGAAATCCATCTTGTTTCGAGACAAACAGGCAGGCATCAGAGCAGACATCTTGTCAAAGAGACATCTGTACTCCTGCGCTGTCTGTCCAGGTCTCCTCTAGGAGGTGCTGCATTGTACCTTAAGGTACAGGAAGGGACTGACAGTGCAGGCGCACAGATACCGGTACAGCAAGATGCCTGCCTGCGCGTCTCAGAACGAGTTGGATTTCTCAATAATGCCGGACTTATCTTGGATAATACTAGTATGGATACGTTATCGCTATATGCATAATGATTTGGGTGGCACTTTAATTTGAGTGATATTTCCACTTTAACTGTGACACATCCAGTTTTGGAGTTCAAAATCAAGTGGTACCCAACTGGGCTGTCCATCCCTAGCCTAGCAGACTGAGGCAACACAAGCATCTCTGCAGGGTTGGATTCATGCTAGAGAGTTTGTTTCCTGGCCGACAGAAGCAATTTTGGGGCTGCATCCAAGAGTTTTAACAGTCTGATCCCACAGGTGAAGAATTAGTAAAAATAATTGCCCTTTAACGCATGCAATTTCATTTTCTGTTGTATTTCTCTTATAATAAATACAAGAATCTTGCACCCTCTTAGTTTTATGTGATAATTATTTTATTATTATTTTATTATTGTGTACACAGGCCACAGTGCCACCCAGCAGCCTCGGCTGGTGCCCGAAGCCTCAGTGCTCCTGCCGCAGTTATGTGCAGTACAGAGTCCCCAAACGCGTCAAGGCTGATACGGAGTGGGGCGCTCCGAATTCAGACCGTAGTCCTCTCTGCGCACCTTCCTGGTCCAGATTCGGAGCGCCACGCTCCGTATCAGCCGCGGCATGTTCGGGCACTCTGTACTGAGCATGACTGCAGCGCGGGCAGTCTCTACTGCTCACAGCTGCTTCTGACAAACATCCTAGCGAATTATTATATAGGTTAGGATGTGGGAGCTATTACCTGATACATTGTAAGTGTAATCATTTAGCCTAATAATTTAGCCTTAGAGGAGTTCTAGGAAAAACCACTTGCACTATAGGGTAGAACTAGAAAGTCCTTTTTATTTAACCCTTTGGGTGCCAGAGGGGTACGCAACGCATAACAAAGCAATGTGTTGCGTACCCCACTGGCACTCAATGGGTTAAATGGGAATTTTAACCCCTTAAATGCTAGTGGTGTCTGTGACATATTGATAGCATTCAAAGGGTTAAAATCCCCATTTAAATCCATGGGAATTTTTAGTATTCCCCTATAGTGTGAATGGTTTTCCTGAGATGATCTCTACATTTTATTTGAACATACAACCATTCGACTATAAACAGAACTGAAATACATTTCACATTCGTGTCATATTCAACCTTTGGATGCTTGAGAGCTGTAGCTCATAGCTCAAACAACTCTTGAGTACCCAATGGGTTAAAATGGTGGTTTCAAAACACGCTCCTCTGGTTTTCCTAAAAGGCCATGTCTTTAGTCAAAGAGAGAGCAGTGTTTCAAAATAAAAGCAGCTCCAATTAATCTTCACAGTATTTGGAGTATTTGGGCCATGAAGAGTGTTATTTCAGTACTGTCAGGGTTGTAGTTCAAGAGTAATTGAATGATAAAGTATCCCCCTCCTGTCCCTTTTACTGATATAACACTGCTCACCTCAAAGCAGCAAGACTGGATGGATCACAGAGAGGGACCATCTTCAGTGAGCATAAGGGAAAACCTGTCAAGGGGTGCAGGGTTTTCCTTATGATCACAGTAAGAAGATTGTCCCTTGATGTGATCTGTCTGGTCCCAGGACCAGATACCACATCTGAGGGGAGGCGGCTTACACTAGGTAAAAGGGGAGGGAGGGGGATACTTTATCATTCAATTACTCTTGAACTACATCTGTGACAGTATTGAAATAACACTCTCCATGGCCCAAATACTGTGAAGATTAATTGGAGCTGCTTTTATTTTGAAACATTACTATCCCTTTAAAGGGATAGTAATACATCTAATAAAGTGAAAGTCCGAGTCTTCTTTATTCTTTTTTGAGCTCTACGAGTATATTTCATTACTTAAAGGTTTGTAGTACAAGCGCTTTTGTATCTGAAAGGATCCCCCTCCAGCCCCTTCTGGCCTCCTCCCATGAGATCTGGAATCTGGTTGTGGGACCAGACAAACTGCAGCGAGGGACACTCTTCACTCAGTAATTCTAAGGAAAACCCTGCCCCCCTCCCCTTTGAAGAAGGAGTGCAGGATTTTCCTGATGCTAAGGAAGATTGTCCCTCACCACGCTCCATCCGGACCTGTCTCTGTTATGAGTGACGCAGGGGAGGGGGATCCTTTCGGATTCAATAGCGCTTAAACTACAAACTGTAAATATTGAAATACAGCGCTATGTGCTAAAAAATAAAGACGACTCGGACATCCACTTTATTAGAAGAATGACTATCCCTTTAACCCCTTAAGGACCCATGACGGTCCAGGACCGTCATGGCTTAAATGATAGTAGCGTGCCTCCGTGCACTCTGCTATCATTAATTCCAGGCAGAGACTGAGCGCTCCGGGACCGGGGCGTTCAGTCTCAGCCCTTCTTGCTTCTACCGGTTCATGCGATCGCTGTATCCCTTCACCTGCTAGATAAGTACATTTTAGCGATTTCTGGGATGAACCTTTAATCTTCACATTGTATTTGGGTGATTCCTTATACTTTAAACGTTTTCACACTGTGAGAATGTCTAATCTGTTAGAGCTTGGGGCCAGGCCTAAGACTAATGATGCTGGGGATTCTGTGTCCCCTATTGCGCATTGCTCCTCATGTCATTCAGGGTTACCTAGAGGTAATTTATGGCCAGCATGTTCTGATGTCCCTGAGTCTCCCCCAGGGTCCTCCAGCCATGCATTAGAGCCAGTTTAGGTGCAAGAGTTCAAGGCTGCTACTAGAGACCTCCAGTCTACATTGCAACTCTTTCCATCCCAGTTACAGGGGGTCTTCCACTCCTGGCAGACCCTTACTTCCGCCACATTTTCCTTGCCGAAACCGCAGGGAGTACCTGACGCATCAGATTCCATTGAGGAGGAACTGTTGGTGGAATTGGATGTTGAGGAATGTTCTGCTGTGGGGACCCCTTTGAGACTGATCCTTATCCCTCAGCTGAGGACCTGATCAGGGCCGTCTTAAACACCCTAAACTTTCCCTTAGTTCAAGAGGTTTCTTCGGATGCCTCTGATGTATTTCAGGAGCCTAAGAGGCCCCATACTTGTTTTTCACCTAACCCCACTCTTGACTGCCTTGTGTCTGATGAGTGGAAGTCTCCGGACAGGAAACCTTCTGTTTCCAAGAAATTTGCCAAGTTTTACCCCATCTCTGAGGTGGCGCTTGCTTAGTGGGTTCATCACCCTAAGGTGGATGCACCTATCTCCAAGCCATCTAAGTCTACTTCCTTGCCAGTTGCTGATGCATCCACTCTGAAAGACTGGACTGACAAGAAACTTGAGGTCTCCCTCAAGTCCATTTTTGCCACTACTGGTATTGCCATGTGTCCAGCATTTGCTGCGGCATGGGTGAACCGGGCCATTGCGGTCTGGACTGAGCAGCTCACCCTGGGGTGCTCCTACTTCAGATATGTTGCGGCTTCTTGCCAACATTTCTGAGGCCCAGCACTATGTTTCTGCTGCCTTGTTTAATGACATCCGTTTGGTGGCAAGGGTTTCCACCATATCTTTGGTTGCCAGACAAGTTCTTTGGCTCAAGATCTGGTCTGCTGACACTGCTTCCAAGAAAGCTTTGCTCTTGTTGCCTTTTCAAGGCACATCTTTGTTTGAGCCAGATCTTAAGGATCTGATTAGTGAGGCCACAAGGGGCAAGAGTACCCTTCTGTCTATGGTCTCCAGGAATAAGATGCCTATCAAGCGTAATCAGTTTTTTAGTCCCTTCCAGATTGAGACACGTCCGGCAAACCAGTCGGTTCCCTCAGCACTGCATTCATCTTCCAAGCCCAAACAACAATGGAAGCCTAAGGTCTCTGTCAAGCATTCTTCATCATGACTCGCCAAACCCAGGTCCCCACACGGCTGTAGGTGGCCTTCTGCGTCACTACCACAGCGTCTGGGAGGATTCAGTGGCGGACCCTTGGATTTTGCAGGTGGTGGCGGAAGAGTACAGGATCCCTTTCGCCTCTCTTCCTCCCTTTAGTTTTTTCCCCTCTCATATGCCCCAGGGAGTAGACAAACACCGTCTGTTCAATGGTGTTATCCAGGCTCTTCTGGACAAGGATGTTCTGGAACCTGTTCCAGTTCAGGATAGAAGTATGGGTTTTTACTCAAACCTCTTTGTAGTCTCAAAGAAGGACGGCGGCTGGCATCCTATTTTGGATTTGAAGGATCTTAATGCCTTTGTGATCAAGTCTTATTATCACCAGGAGTCCCTAAGGACGGTGATTGCTGCTATGTCCCAGGGGGAATTCCTTGCCTTTCTGGATCTTCAGGACGCGTATCTACACATCGCCATTCATCTAGAGAGCTGGCAGTATCTCAGATTTGCCTGTGACCAAGGGCATTTTCCGTTTTCAGCTCTTCCCTTTGATCTGGCTACAGCTCCTCAAGTCTTTAATCGTGTCCTGGGAGCCTTAGTTTCTGTCCTCCATTGGGACGACATCAGAGTCACTCCCTACATGGATGACCTGTTTCTGAAAGCCCCTTCTGTGGACCTTCTTCTTCAGCAGGTTCAGGACTGCATTCATGCACTCACCCATCATGGGTGGATCCTCAACATGGACAAGTCGGAACTTGGTCTGTCCCAGCATCTGGTCTTCCTGGGCCTTCCCTTCGACATTCAGCAGAGCATGGTGTTTCTCACAGACGAGCTAGCTCACCAGATCACCCACAGGGTTTTGGCTGTTCTGGCTCAAGATCCGGTTCCAGCCAAGAAGATGTCCTCTCTAGTGGGGAAGTTCATTTCCACCATAAAAGTGGTCCTGTCTGCCATGGCTTACACCAGGGAACTCCAGAGGTTTGTGATCCAGGTGTGCAGGGGACAGCCGGACCTTCTGAATATGTCAGTGTCCCTCCTTCTTCATATGGAACTGAATTTGTTGTGGTGGCTCGACCTCTCCAATCTGCCGAAGGGCAACTCCTTCCTGGTATCCTTCTGGACCACGGTGATGACGAATGCCAACCTCTCCGGCTGGAGAGCGGTCCTGGGTCACCTGAGTGCTCAGTGTCGGTGGACTCTGGAGGAATCTCTCGATCCCATCAACATGTTGGAGCTTCGGGTGATATTTAATTCCCTTTGCCACTGGACATGCCAGCTGGAGCACAGACCAGTCCGAAAACACCACGGCAATAGCCTACATAAACAAGCAGGGTGGAACAAGAAGTCTAGCCGCTTGGTTAGAGGTCAAGGCTATTTTGTTCTGGGCAAAAGAACATGTTCCTGCCATATCCGCAGTGCACATTCCCAGAGTAGACAACTCCATGGCAGACTTCCTCAGTTGGCACACAGTGGACAGTGGTGAGTGGGAACTGCACCCAGAGGTGTTCACCCTCATTGTTCAGAACTGGGGTCTTCCTTGGATCGACCTGATGGCAACAAGACACAACCGGAAGGTTCTGATGTTCTGCTCTCGCTGGAGGGATCCCCTAGCTCTAGCGGTGGATGCCATGTCCATTCCTTGGTTATTTCCTCTGGCTTACGTCTTTCCTCCCATCTCCTTATTGCTCAGAGTGTTAAGGAAACTGAGACCGGAGAGCTTTCCAGTTATTCTGATTGCTCCATACTGGCCTTGGCAGGCTTGGTTTCTGGCGCTTCTGGATCTGTCAGTGGCTGAGCCATTCTGGCTCCCTTGCCACCCGGATCTTCTTCTGCAGGGTTACCTGTGGAAGGAGGATGTTCATTGTCTGGCTTTGACGGCTTGTAAATTGAATCCTCAATACTGAAGATGAAAGGTTTTTCATCTGGTGTGGTGGCTACTATGCTTAGTGTCCTCAAACCTGTTTCTTTTAAGGCCTACCACCTAGTCTGGTCAACCTTTCTCTCTTGGTGTGCTGAAAGGGACCTGTTTCAGGATTTTGATCTGCCTACGGTCCTGGCCTTTTTGCAGGACGGTGTGGATAAGGGTTTCATTTTGAGTTCCCTTAAGGTTCAGATTTCTGCTCTCTGTTTTCTTTCAGAGGCGCATTGCCATCCTTCCTGATGTCAACATTATCTTCCAGGGCATTGCTCATACTCGTCCTGTTTTCAAGTCTCCCGCTCTTCAGTGGGATCTTAACTTAGTTTTTCTCCCTTTGAGTTCTTAGTTACTATTCCTCTACATCAGCTGACATGGAAAATGACCTTTCTCCTGGCGATTGTGTTAGTTCGCCATGTCGCAGAGTTGCATGCTCTGTCTTGTAGAGCACCCTTTTTGGTGTTTCACACAGACAAGGCGGTGTTTTGTACTCCGCAGGAGTTTCTCCCGAAGGTGATTTCTGAGTTCCACACTAATAAGGAGATTGTGGTGCCTTCTTTCTTCCCTGACCCTACGTCTGTCAAAGAGAGGGATCTCCACTTGTTAGACGTGGTGTGTTGTCTCAAGTTTTATGTACATCACACTGAGTCCATTAGACAGTCTGACACACTGTTCGTCATTCCTGAGGGTCCCAGGGCAGGGAGACCTGCAACGAAAGTGACTATTGCTTTTTGGATCAAGCCCACTATTCGTAAGGCTTACGAGCTAAGGAAGAAGCCTGTTCCCTTTCTGGTCATGGCTCATTCTACAAGATCCATTGGGGCATCTTGGGCTTACAAGAATCAGGCCTCAGCTGATCAGTTGTGCAAGGCTGCCACTTGGTCATCTGTGCACACCTTTTTGAAGCACTACCATGTTGATGTGCTAGCATCAGCTGATGACAGTTTTGGGAGGAAGATCCTGGAGGCAGTCTTGCCTGTCTAGGATCTTCTTAGGTTCTTCAGTGCTCCCTCACTTTGTGCTCTATTGGCTCTAGTTCAGTGTGCTGTGTAACAGTTCCTGGGGTGTTGTTATCCCTGTTCAGTGTCTGTTGACACTTCAATTGTTATGGTTGGGCTATCTCTGATCTGATGGTTCATATCTGCTCTGGTGACTTTGGGGGCCTGGCGCCTGGTCCTTGCCTTACTTCCCGCCTCTGGGAAACTCAATGGTTACACACCTCAAAGTTACCAGTAACCTGTATTGGATGACATTAAAATCCTCTTTTCTCTCTTACCTGTTTAATCCCTTTCTCTTAGTCCATACAGGTTACTGGTCCCCCACCCTGTTAAGGGACCATGCTTGGCTCTCCTGTGGCAGACCGTGGGGGTCCTTCGGGGTCATGCTCACAGGAGTGTTCTTTCCCTTCTACTATCTAGTCAGTAGTTAGTGTATTAAATCTTTCTGGAGCTGATTGGTTAGCTGCAGCCAAGGAGGGAAGGTAGGCTCCACCCCCTTCATTCACTTCTAGAATTGTTACTGCCTACTTAAAGGGGAGGATCGCCTACCCAAAGTTACCAGTAACCTGTATGGACTAAGAGAAAAGGATTTAACAGGTAAGACTAAAATCCCCTTATATATATGTATATATATATATATATATATATATATATATATACACCCTGTTCCAAATTATTATGCAAATGATATTTTTCTCATTCACCTAAATAATTGATGTAAATAACAGTCAGCATAATTCTCATGTTTTCAACTATTAAGAGTACAATTCAAATTTTCTTGAACAAACCTCCTAATGATAACAGTATTTTTTTAAACATAAAAAACTTACAATGCACTGTTCCAAATTATTACGCACAGTAAGTTTCAAAACACTTTATAGGTTGTAAAGAACTGAAAATTGTCATTTGTTGTGTTTGCAGCATATTTACTGAAATCAAAAGCTATTTCAATCAAACTTTTAACAACATTTTAACTTTTTAAACATTTTAACAGGTCACGTTACATTTCAGCATAGGAACCCTTATTTGATAGCAGCTTCACAAGTCTTGCATCCATTTAACTTGTGAGTTTTTGGACAGTTTCTGCTTGAATTTGTTTGCAAGATGTCAGAATACCCTCTCAGAGCTGCTGTTTGGATGTAAACTGCTTCCCACCCTCATAGATCTTTTGTTTGAGGATGCTCCAAAGGTTCTCAATAGGATTGAGGTCAGGGGAGGATGGAGGCCACACCATGACTTTCTCTCCTTTTATCCCCATAGCAGCCATTAATGCAGAGGTATTCTTTGCAGCATGAGATGGTGCATTGCCATGCATGAAGATGATTTTATTACGGAAAGCATAGTTCTTCCTTCTGTACCAGGGAAGAAAGTGGTCAGTCAGAAACTCCACATACTTTGCAGAGGTCATCTTTACACCTTGGGGGACCCTAAAGGGGCTGACCAGCTCTCTTCCCATGATTCCGGTCCAAAACATGACTCCACCACCGCCTTGCTGATGTCGCAGCCTTGTTGGAACAGGGTGGCCGTCCACCAACCATCCACTACTCCATCCATCTGGACCATCCAGGGTTGCACGGCACTCATCAGTGAACAGGACTGTTTCAAAATTAGTCTTCATGTATTTTTCTGCCCAATGTAGCCGTTTCTGCTTGTGAGCATTGGTTAGTGGTGGCCGAATAGAAGGTTTATGCACAGTTCTAAGACTCTGGAGGACTCTGCACCTTGATGTCCGTGGGACTCCAGAGGCACCAGCAGCTTCAAATATGTGTTTGCTGCTTGTGGCCTGAGGAGCAAATACAATCAAGTGGCCGTTTCTACTCTTGTTCGAGCCCACTGTCCCAGTCCACCCTCTTTTTCTTAGTTTTAAATTTGGCCTTAATGTTGCAAAGTAAGGCGAGTGGAACCACAGAGCTTACAGTTAAAATGGGGCTACACTATATATAATATATTATATATAATATACTTTAACCCTTTGAGTGCCAGGGAGGTATCCAATGCATGGCAATGCACAATGCGTTGGATACCTCTCTGGCACGCAAACGGTTAAGTAAAGCAATATTAGTGATACTACAGAGCTTACAATTGGGAAATCGGTTATGCTACAGTCTAGCTCCATTTACAGCAGCAAGTGGGAGACTGAGGCAGTAGCCCACCAGCCCAGACATGTGACCAGCCCAGGGGGCAATTGCCTCCTGCCCCCCAGGCCAGCCCTCCCCTGTGTATGAAGGGCACCTGCTTAGGAAAATTAATCTCCAACAGTGCAATGCATTGCAACGCATTTCATTACTCATCCCTCTGGTCCTCAGTGGTACAAGCAAATTAACCCTTTAAACGCCAGAGGGGTACGTCCCTACCCCTCTGGCACTGAAAGGGTTAAGGGATCCTTATTCGTAAGGTACATCTTTAGTTTAAACCTTTCCACCACAGTAAAATGGCTGACAACTACTGCCACGGGGGCCACATTTATCAATATGAACACAATTCTGAAGATGCAGATCCTACAAAATGGGGTTGTATTTTATTTTTTACCAGGGGTATTTATATATAAAAGCAGGGACTATCCAATGTTTATTTATCGCAATATCCTCTTTCATGAGAGCAGTAAGCTGCAGTTCCTTTTGTGTCCTGCGAGGGGCAGTCAAGCTCTAAACATATTTTTAGTTTTTGTGTTATTCTCACTGGTGGGAAATCCTCTCCTTGTTTGCATGCGTCTGCTGTTAAATATAGCTCTCCCACTCCGTCAGGTTAGCAGGCTGCTCCTAGGACAGGGATGGGCAACGTGTGACTCCCCAGCTGTCCACTGAGACTCCCAGGGAGGGAGATGTAATAAGATGCACTGCAACAAACCAACTACACTATCGTCTATTGATTTAAATATGGAATTTAGCCCCTTCATTGCTAGAGAGGTCTCCAACAAATTGCATTGGACGCCTCTCTAGCATTCAAGGTGTTAAAGCCCCTCTTCATTCAGTAGTGAGTTTTATTCCTCTCATTTAATGTAGTTGATCATCTTCATAACTGCTACATCAGCCTCAAGGGGTTTAAAGAAACATGGGTGTGGCTTATAGCTATAGAATATACACTGCTGTATAGTGGACTAACACCTAGGTAAGTCCTTCTCTTACACACAGTAATGAGATATATATATATATATACCTGACCTCTGTATGATGGACTCCTACCTAGGTAAGTCCTTCTGTTACACACAGTAATTATATAGATACACCTGACTGCTGTATGATGGACTCCTACCTAGGTAAGTGCTTCTGTTACACGCAGTAATTATATAGATACACCTGACTGCTGTATGATGGACTCCTACCTAGGTAAGTGCTTCTGTTACACGCAGTAATTATATAGATACACCTGACTGCTGTATGGTGGACTCCTACCTAGGTAAGTCCTTCTGTTACACACAGTAATTATATAGATGAACCTGACTGCTGTATGATGGACTCCTACCTAGGTAAGTCCTTCTGTACACAGTATTTATATAGATGCGCCTGACTGCTGTATGATTGACTCCTGCCTAGGTAAGTGCTTCTGTTACACGCAGTAATTATATAGATATACCTGACTGCTGTATGGTGGACTCCTACCTAGGTAAGTGCTTCTGTTACACACAGTAATTACATATAGATACACCTGACTGCTGTATGATGGACTCCTACTTAGGTAAGTGCTTCTGTTACACACAGTAATTACATATAGATACACCTGACTGCTGTATGATGGACTCCTACCTAGGTAAGTGCTTCTGTTACACACAGTAATTACATATAGATACACCTGACTGCTGTATGATGGACTCCTACCTAGGTAAGTGCTTCTGTTACACACAGTAATTACATATAGATACACCTGACTGCTGTATGATGGACTCCTACCTAGGTAAGTGCTTCTGTTACACACAGTAATTATATAGATGTACCTGACTGCTGTATGATGGACTCCTACCTAGGTAAGTGGCTCTGTCACACACAGTAATTATATAAATACACCTGACTGCTGTATGATGGACTCCTACCTAGGTAAGTGCTTCTGTTACACACAGTAATCATATACATACACCTGACTGCTGTATAATGGACTCGTACCTAGGTAAGTCCTCCTGTTACACACAGTAATTATATAGATACACCTGACTGCTGTATGATGGACTCCTATCTAGGTAAGTGCTTCTGTTACACACAATAATCATATACATACACCTGACTGCTGTACGATGGACTCCTACCTAGGTAAGTGCTTCTGTTACACACAGTAATTATATAGATACACCTGACTGCTGTATGATGGACTCCTATCTAGGTAAGTGCTTCTGTTACTCACAGTAATTATATAGATACACCTGACTGCTGTATGATGGACTCCTACCTAGGTAAGTGCTTCTGTTACTCACAGTAATTATATAGATACACCTGACTGCTGTATGATGGATTCCTACCTAGGTAAGTGCTTCTGTTGCACACAGTAATTATATAGATGTACCTGACTGCTGTATGATATAATGTTTCCTTTAACAAGATAAGTCCTTAGATCGAGGAGGGCAAGCTGAGACCCTGCAGCTGTAGAGAACTAAAACTCCTGTTTTCTCAAATCAACCAAAGGCTAGGGGATTATGGGAGCTGTAGTCCTCCAAAGCTGGATGGCCTCAGTTTGCCCACACCTACCTTAGATCAGAGTTTCCCAACTCCTGTCTTCACATCCTTCTAAACAGGGCAGGTTTTCTGGATCTCATGTCTTGGGCACCTCAGCTAATTAGACTGAAAGCTCTGCTCCCCAACTCTGCTCAGGCAAAGAAATCCAGAAAATCTTTACTGTTAACCCTTTGAGTGCCAGAGGGGGTACGCAATGATGTTGCGTACCCATCTGGCACTCAAAAGGGATAAGGTTACCTGAGGACCGCAGTGCTTAGATGATCGGGTCATTCAGTGGAATCTCCTGTTACTCTCTACATGATGGGACTAAAAATAACTTGAAAATAAAACAAAACAAAACACACGTGATAAAAATAAAACCTTTCACAATTTAAGGTTAATCACATTGAACTTCAAAATATTTGTTTTAAAATCCTATCTCCTACCTGGCAGGTGAGCAATGCATCACTAAAACAACAACAGCATTGGGCAAATTGTAAGAGTACAGAAGAATGACTTCCTCCGATACATTAGTCTGTTGATAATAGTAATCCACACCTTTATCCTGTAGGAATACACATCTATCTCTCCAGATCATTCAATATGTGTGTTCAGGGAGCGCAAGAGAACCATAATATTGACACACAAGTTGGTGTTCATAATTTGTTTGGAGTCCGCTGATATTGACCTAGACATAAATGTATATTCAACCAACACACACCTACTTTCCATTCAACTTCTCGGAAATTGTGTTTTTATTATGGTTTAGCAGGATGGCTGCCTGTGTTTGTCTGGGAGTCTGGGATGGCGTTTCCTTTGTTTATTTTTCCACAGACATGTCTTAATGGTGACAACAAGAGCTGGGTTACATGGCTGTTTTTTCTCTCAGGTGACTGCACCTTCTGTGACATTGAAGAATGAACTCCCCCTAGTAATAAGCCCCAAACATACCTCTCCATGGCCACAAAATCTTTATGGCCTTTATGAATATTACCCATGTGCTTTCTTGCAGGGATACCATTTTCAATCCGTGATGGATATCGTGTCCTTAACCCCTTAAAGGGGAACTACCACCCAACAAAAACTGTATGTTAATTAAGTCTTCATCTGGCGACTAGCTGCTTAGTAGCGCTAGTCGCCAGAAATATTACCTAGTTTCAAAGATTTTTCTACTTATTCAGAGGCTGACAGTAGCAGGAAGCACGGACATCTTGCCATAGTGACGTCCATGCACCTGCGGCCGGCCGGCTCCAAAAGGGACTGACAGCGCAGGCGCACGGACGTCACTATGGCAAGATGTCCGTGCTTCCTGCTACTGTCAGCCTCCGAATAAGTAGAAAATCTTTGAAACCAGGTAATATTTCTGGCGACTAGCGCTACTAAGCAGCTAGTCGCCAGATGAAGACTTAATTAACATACAGTTTTCGCGGGGTGGTAGTTCCCCTTTAAGGACCAGCGGTCCAGGGAAGTTACCCATAAGGACCGCTTTGATCCTTGCTGACAGGCCGGTAGACGAGACTTGTTACGCGTACCGGTGTGCCGCTTTGAGGCCTAAGAGAGATTGCTCCAGTCTTGGAGCGGTCAATTTTAGGCCCCAATTTTACTTACAGCGCTCCCGGTAGAGTGCTGGAAGTAAAAAGTATGTGACGTGCTATGACCGTTACTGGTCCTTAAGGGTATAAGGACCGTGACGGTCATAGCATGTCATCTGGTCCTTAAGGATTTGTTAAGGTAGACATCACACATGCTAACAGTTTTTTCAGTCTCAAACTGTTTGAATGCATGGGCCTATGTAACCCTTTAAAGCGGAACTACCACCACTGTTAAACTTTGACCCAAATAATTACCCATCTGGGGACTAGCTGCTCAACAGTGCTAGTCGCCAGAGTTATTACCTGGTTATTGAGAATTCTATACTGCTCCTAAACTGACAGCTAGGAAACAGCGCAGACATCTTTCCATAGTGATGTCTGCACGCCTGCGCTGTCAGCCCCTTTTGGTGCCGAACTGCTCCTAGCAACGCCTCCTAGAGCAGACTGGGACTGACAGCGCACATGCACAGACATCACTATGGAAAGATGTCCCGGGAGCAGTAGGAATTCTCTATAACGAGGTAATAATTCTGGAGGCTAGCACTATTGAGCAGGTAGTCGCCAGATGGGTAATTATTTGGGCAAAAGTTTAACAGGGGTTGTAGTTCCGCTTTAAAGCGGACCTTTCACCTGTAATAAACCCTTTCTACTATTAGTGTAGTGTAATTGTTTCTACATCACAGGGTTTATGTCCATAGTTTATGAGAAACTCGCTCCATTGATCATTATACTTAGCATTGTGCAGTGCTAAGTATAATGATCAACAGAGCTTGCTGTAACGATAGACGTGATGCACACCAGTACGAAGGGAAGCGTGAATGTGCTCCTTGGAGAGCTGGGAGGGAGGAGGGAAGTCCTGCGCCGCTACACCGCCATTTTACTGTGCCGCAGAATGCAGAAGTGGGTACAGGAATCTAATTCTGACAGTGAATTTCTCATAATCTATCGACTTATGAAAAAAAAACCTTCACTCTAGACACAATTACACTACACTAATAATAGGAGACAGGGTTTGTGAAAGGTGAAAGTTCCCCTTTAACCCCTTAACGACATGTGACGTACTATGACCGTCACAGTCCTTGAAATACTTAAGGACCGATGACAGTCATAGTACGTCACGTACTTTTTACTTACAGCTCTCTACCGGGAGAGCTGTAAGTAAAAATGGGGCCTGAAATTGACCGCTCCAAGATCGGAGCGATCTCTATCATGCCCCAAAGTGACGTGCCGATACCCACAACAGGTCACGTGTACCGGAGCGTCGGCGTGGATCAAAGCGGTCCTTATGGGACGGAAACGTCCCAGGACCGCCGGTCGCTAAGGGGTTAAAGGCCATAGGGATATGCAATGCATTGCCGTTAAAGGGTAAAAATATATGTGTTCGGTGAGCAGAGTGTGAGGTCTTGTGGTCCTATCATGTCGGCCTCCATAGACATAACATCAACGACTAACTGAAGGCAGGTGCAGTCTCCTGAACAAAGGTGCAGCTACCCTCCAACAAATAATATTCTCCTCAATATCCTTAAAGGGATAGTAATGTTTCAAAATAAAAGCAGCTCCAATTAATCTTCATAGTATTAGGGCCATGGAGAGTGTTATTTCAATACTGTCAGAGTTGTAGTTCAAGAGTAATTGAATGATAAAGTATCCCCCTCCCGCCCCTTTTACCTAGTGTAAGCCGCCTCCCCTCAGATGTGGGATCTGGTCCTTTGTCCAGACAGCTCACATGAAGGGACAATCTTCTTACTGTGAACATAAGGAAAACCCTGCCCCCCTTGACAGGTTTTTCCTTATGATCACTGAAGATTGTCCCTCTCTGCGATCCATCTGGACAGTCTTGCAGCTCTGATGTGAGCAGTGTTACATCAGTGAAAGGAGCGGGAGGGGGATACTTTATTATTCAACTAGTTGAACAGCCTGTTACATGGGCCACAGTGCCACTGGCAGCCGGTCGCGGAGCAGTCATGTGCAGTAGAGACTGCCCACGCTGCATCTGATACAGAGTAGGACGCTCCTTCGGAGCGCCCTGCTTTGTATCAGCCGTGGCATGGTCAGTCTCTACTGCGCATGACGTGGCATTACACACGTTTTAGAGAATTATTATATTGAATTACTCTTGAACTGTAACTCTGACAGTATTGAAATAACACTCTCCATGGCCCAAATACTATGAAGATTATTTGGAGTTGCTTTTATTTTGAAACTTTACTATCCCCTTAAAGACAAGGAAAAGGAACAACAGAAAGGGGCACAAATCACAATCAAGTGAGTCTAAAAAATGAATAATAAAAATACTCACAAGGAGGTACACCCCTGTATATATAGGTGAAGCCGGTATGAAATAATGAAGGAAATAACTGTTCGCCCTGCTCGGCGATACACCACCCATGCTATATAATAATTCTCTGGGATGTTTGTCACGAAGCAGCCATGTCGTGGAGGTAGCACCGGCCTCTTAACACTTTGAGTGCCAGAGGGATACGCAACGCATTGCAAAGCAATGCATTGTGTACCCCTCTGGCACTCACTCAAAGGGTTAACATTACCTGGACCTTGGCCTATGTACACGGCTTTTACACTAGTAAAAGAATAAAATGCTGAAAATGATTGTTGTAAATCACAATATAAACATAATAAAAAATATTTCACAAACTTACAAACGCTATTTGTAGTATTAGGTCATTAGTTCATTTTCTTTTCTCATTCTGGGACTTAAAGAGAAAATTTCGGAATCCCCTGTGGTAGTGGTATATCTGGACAGCGAACTGTGAAATACAGGATCTCTCTGGAAGAACAACCCACCTGTCGTCCCATGAACACTACACCAGTCTCTCCCGGCAGTAGTAGAACTGTGTGTTCAGAGCTAGAAGTCAGGCTTACTGTTCCTTGTTAGGACTTGTATGTGTGTTACTGTCCATGGTGCTGAACAAACTCCATTCAGAGCACCAAGCATGAAAACACATAGGACTAGACCAGTGGTTCTCAACTCCACAGGACCCACTACCAGGCCAGGACTTGGGGATTTTTCTGCTAGAGCGAAGGGAGGGCTGGCAACTTCTGATCCGGGGGGCAAATACATTAAACTGGCCCATTTCTATTATTGTTCCAGTTCACTGTTCCAGCCCACCCCCTTTTGTACAAAGCTTACAATTTAAGTAAAGCTTACCTAGTGATACTATAGAGCTTACAAGGGAAATGGTTTATGCTACTAGTTTAGCTCCATTTGGATTGTACCTCTGTGGTACAATTTATGTAGCACCATTTCAATTGTAAGCTCTGTGGTATCACTAGTGTCGCTCCGTTTACAGCAGCAATCGGGAGATTTAGTGAGGTGCAGTGTCCTACCAGCCCAGACATATGACCAGCCCAGGGGTCAATTGCCCCCCTGACCCCCAGGCCAGCCCTCCCCTGGCTAGAGCACAGGTGTGGTGATCAGAGGCTCATTCACATTGATTAACTCACCTGTGCTGTAACAATGAAATCATGTGATCAGAGGCTCATTCACACTGATTAACTCACCTGTGCTGTAACAAGGAAATCATGTGATCAGAGGCTCATTCACACTGATTAACTCACCTGTGCTGTAACAAGGAAATCATGTGATCAGAGGCTCATTCACATTGATTAACTCACCTGTGCTGTAACAAGGAAATCATCTAATCCTGGCCTGTTAGTGGGTCCTGAGGACAGGAGTTGATAAACACTGGATTAGACTGTAAGCTCTCACAAGCAGGACCCTCTTATCCTTCTGTTCTCCACATTTGATTTGTACTATTTAATACCTCTGTATGTCCATTCCCTGTTGTACAGCGCTATGGAATTTGTTGGCACTATATAAATAAAGAATAATAATAATAGGATCGCCTTAGTCTATAAACAAAAGTGTTGAAATTGTGACGCAAATGGACTACGCCACTGGGAAGAACTGAACATCTTAACTGATTTCAATTGTGATCTTAACCCTTTGATTGCTAGAGAAGTCTGCAACATAATGATTGCTCCCCCTGTGCACAAGTAGAGGTATCCTGAAAGCACAGAGTGAGGCGGATCTACTAGTCAAACCTGGTGCAATTCTGGGGGCAAACCAGTTGCAAATGAACCTTTAATTCATTTAAATTGAAATTTTAACTCTGTTTAATGCTTCGCAATGCACTGGAGTCCACTCTAGCACTCAATGGGTTTAAAATCCAATCTATAGCAATGGGAATTATTTTTACTCATCCCCCTATGATGCAGTTGGTTTGCCCCAGAATGCTGAAAGTTTTGTGTTTGTGCACAAACTCTGCTGTTCACAGTTGAAATGTGCTGATTTATAGGGGAATCGTTTAGTAAATTTGAGCTCCCCAACATATGATTGGAGCAGCGGTTCCAGTCCTCTCCTCAAGAACCCCTAACAGCCCAGGTCTTTAGATGGGTTCATTAAAATGACCAAACCTCTTATTAAAGTGATAGTAATGTTTCACAAAAACAGCAGCACCGATTAACCTTCACAGTATTTGGGCCATGGAGAGTGTTATTTCAATACTATCAGAGTTGTAGTTCAAGAGTAATTGGATGATAAAGTTTTCCCCTTCTGCCCCTTTTACCCAGTGCAAGACACCTCCCCTCAGATGTGGAATCTGGTCCACAGACCAGACAGCTCACAGCAAGGGACAATCTTCTTACTGTGATCATAAGGAAAACCCTGCCCCACTTGACAGTTTTTTCAGGTTTTTCCTTATGATCACTGAAGATTGTCCCTCTCTGTGATCCATCTGGACAGTCTTGCTGCTCTGAGGTGAGCAGTGTTACATCAGTAAAAGGGGCGGGAGGGAGATACTTTATAATTAAATTACTCTTGTACTACAACTCTGACAGTACTGAAATAACACTCTCCATGGCTCAAATACTGTGTAGATTAATTGGAGCTGCTTTTATTGTGAAACATTACTATCCCTTTCACCCACCTCTGCACAAAATGGCATCCTATAGACCTGGCCTGTTAGGAGTCCCTGAGTTGAGAGTTGAGAACTACTGGTATAAAGCATTGGTCAGCAACCTGAGGTCATCCAGCTATTCAGAATTACAATTCTCATAGTCCCCAGCCAGTCAACGGTTGCCTGGGGTTGATGGGAATTGTAGTCCTGAACAGCTGGGGGGCCTTAAGTTGCTCATAACTGGTAAAGAACACTGGTTCCCAGTCCTCTCTTGGGTGTGCCTACCAGGCCGGGTTAGGATTTTCCTGCTTGTGCAGAGGTTAGTTAATTAGAGATTCAGTCATTTAATTAACTCATCAGTCACAAGCAGGGAAGCCCTAAATACATGACCTGTTAGGGGTTTCTGATGAAAGAACCACTGAAACAGAGCATTGGTGGACAACATGAGGACCTCCAGCTGTTCAGGACTACAATTCTCATCATCAGTCCTGAACAGCTGGAGGGCCTCAGTCTGCCCGTAACTGTTATACAGCAGGGATTCCCAACCCGCTCCCCAGGGGCACCTAACAGGCCAGGTATTTAGGATTTCTCTGCTCGTGACAGATGAATTAATGAAATGATTGAGCATCTGATTAACTCACCTGTGCACAAGAAGGGAAATCCTAAAAGCCTGTCCTCTTAGGCTCCCCTGGGGAAAGGGTTGGGAGCAACTGCTCCGTACCAGTTATTAGCAACCAGAGGCCCTCCAACCTTTTGGCTATCTGGGGATAATAGGAAATGTAATCTTGAACAGCTGGAGGGCCTCAGGTTGCCAATAACTGGTACAGAACAGTGGCTCCTGATCCTTTCCTCAGGGGAGTTGTACCAACATCTGGCTTGGGTTGATGGGAATTGTAGTCCTGAAGAGCTGGAGGTCCTCATGTTGCCCACCAAAGCTCTATATCAGTGGTTCCCAATCCTTTCGTCAGGGACCCTTAACAAGTCATGTCTTTAGGGTTTCCCTACTTGTGACTGGTAAGTTAATTAAATGAAAAACCTAACCTGGCCTGTAAGGTCAACCCAGGAGAGTGGGTTGGGAACCACTGCTCTTTAACCAGTTATGGGCAACCTGAGTCCCTCCAGCTGTTCAGGACTACAATTCCCATCGTCTCCAAGCAGCCAGTGAATGGCCAGAGACTGTGGGAATTGTAGTTCTGAACAGCTGGATGATCTCAGAATGCCTGCCAATGCTCTATAACATGAGTTCTCAACCCTCAACTCAGGGATTCCTAATGCGCCAGGTCTATAGGATTCCCTGTCTTGTGCAGAGGCGAGTTAATAAGAGGGTTTGGTCATTTTAACCCTTTGAGAGCCAGAGGGGTACGCAACTCATTGCCTTGCAATGCGCTGCGTATCCCTCTGGCACACAAAAGGATAATTAACTCATCTGTCAAGCGCAGGAAGATCCTAAAGGCCTGGTCTGTTAGGGGCCCTAGAGTAGGCTGACCAGACCTCACCTATAACCGGGGACACATAGGAAAAATGCATATTGCATGACTGGTTTGGTTTCAGTGAAGTACTGAAATATGCCTATTTCCTATGTGTCCCCGGTTAAAGGTGAGAGCTGGTCAGCCTACCCTAGAGGAGGAGGTTGGGAACCACTAGCCTAGAGGAAGAATGGATTTTTTGTGTTTGTAAGTGAATACAAATGTGTCTGGACACAGTGTACATTTTGGGGAGAAAAAGCACCCACTAGGCTCTCACAGGACATTGTGTGTGTCCCTTAAAGGGATAGTAATGTTTCAAAATAAAAGCAGCTCCAATTAATCTTCATAGTATTTGGGCCATGGAGAGTGTTATTTCAATACTGTCAGAGTTGTAGTACAAGAGTAATTGAATGATAAAGTATCCCCCTCCAGTCCCTTTTTCCTAGTGTAAGCTGCCTACCCTCAGATGTGGAATCCGGTCTTAAGACCAGACAGCTCACATCAAGGGACAATCTTCTTACTGTGAGAACAATGAAAACCCTGCCCCCCTTGACAAGTTTTTCAGGTTTTTCCTTATGATCACTGAAGATTGTCCCTCTCTGTGATCCATCTGGACAGTCTTGCTGCTTTGAGGTGAGCAGTGTTACATCAGTAAAAAGGTTTTTCCCTTATCTTAATTGATGATTGTCCCTCTGTGCAATCTACCTGGGCACCTCCCTTCTGATCTGGCTGAGCAGTGTTACATCAGTAAAAAGGGCGGGAGGGGGATACTTTATCATTCAATTACTCTTGTACTACAACTCTGACAGTATTGAAATAACACTCTCCATGGCCCAAATACTATGAAGATTAATTAGAGCTTCTTTTATTGTGAAACATTACTATCCCTTTAAAGCAGAAGAACTGGGTGTGACCTTCCCACTCAATGGGCCTTATTTATAGAGACAAACTGGGGGGAGATTACAGGACAATCCAACTCTACTGTAGGGCCGCAAATATAATTCCCAGCTGATTTTAGCCCTTTGAATTCTAGAAAGGTCTTCAACTCTTTGCTTAACAATGGGTCAGGTACCTCTCTAGCACTGCAGGGGTTAAACGCTCAATTAAAAAAACAAAAAACAAAAACGGGACTTTTCATTTGCAATCCCCACTCCCCACCCATGGTGCAGATGGTTTACTCCAGAATGGCTCCTCTTTACTTTCTGCATCATGCCACAAAGTCTTCATAGTAAAGTTCGAATGCCATAGGGATGTGCAACGCATTGTTCCCTGTGTCAGGGAAAGGGTTAAGGTATGAAGACTCACACATAACCGGTCAAATATTCCTGTGCACCCATTAGAGTTGTTATTCCTTTACAGTGTGCTGCTGCAGATCCTCTTGGGAAACCAAACAGTCTGTCCGTCCCCTGCCTGCTCCCCGAGGTCACATCTCATTAACCCCATGAGTGCCAGAGTGGTACGCAACGCGTTGCGTACCACTCTGGCACTCAAAGGGTTAATGTGACAAAATTCCAAGAAGCACAGCAGTGATTGACATTAATGCTTCTCGAGATCTTCTGCGTCAGCTGAGATCTTACATTACCCCATGTATCCTGTGCAATATAACCCTATTATTGCCAGGCGATTGACCAACGCACTTTTGAATGTCATTGAAGTGGGCAACGTCGCGCCTTTGCCCATCCCTTTGACACTGAAAAGGTTAATGGGACCCAGTCCCCTAGGGCTTGAGGGTCGGGTCTGCATCAGGTAGAGGATGCTGGAGTTTGTTTAGTAATAAGTATATCAACACTTCATGTCCCCTCGGGACAGCTGCAGTTGATGGCGTACACTCTCCTGCATCAGGGTGGCATGGAACCAGCGATGAGGTTCTCAATCCTTTGTCAGTTGCCTCTAAGAGGTTAAAAGTGGGTGAAGCATTGTAAAGTCCTCTAGGGTCCAAAGGGTTAATGGCTATTAGCCCGAATGTTGGGGTTCAGACTTCCCCTATATTTAAACGTGGTTATTACTGATCTATAACAGATCCAACTGCTCTTCTCCCTGCTACTAAAAGGGTCATTTAAGGACGCATGGTATCAAGCACACTTTATCTCATCTCACGAATGGGTTAATGGGCATGTAACACACGGGTGGGGTTCATATTAACCCTACCAATCCACTTGTTCAGTGTAAAGAAGGTATACAATGCCCTATTCCCACATGTGAATAATAGGATGAGGTGCATCTGATAATGCGTTTCATTAACCCTTTGAGTGCCAGGTTGCCCAACACATTTCTTCTCAACCCACCCCGGCAACCCCAAAAGAGGATAGGACGGTTTGATGTACTGTATTTAGGCATTTTCTCCCTTAACCCCTTTAGGACCAGTGAGGTGCTCAACGCCCTGACATGTAACGCGTTGCCCATCCTATGATCCTTATAGGGGTGAATATAATACCAATCCACATTCGTGTTAGACAACCCGTTGGCAAACAAAGAGTTAAATTATCACACATATTTCATACACACTCCGGATGGTGCTGGGCATATTTGGGTAGGAGCGTCCTTAATTAACCCACTTGATACCAGATATGATCAATCACATTACACCCTTACTACATTAAACAGGTTAATTTACAGGGTTAATAGGAAATTCACATTAATGTTAAAAATGTCATTAACCCTTTGAGTGCCAGAGGGGTACTCAACGCATTGCAAGCGTACCCCTCTGGCACTCAAAAGGTTAACCCACTAATTAAAGAAAGAGGGTCTAGGTAGGTGTGTCCTTAACTGACCCTTAACTGAGTGAGTGCATTGATAGGGGTAACCCCTTGTGCACAGAAAGAGTATTCACTCCCTCTAGCACTCGAAAGGGCTAACACAAACTGTGCTTAAGCCTTTGTGTGCAAAGCAATGCATTGGATACGCCTCCGGAACGCAAAGAGTTAAAACCCTTAACACTTGAAGGACCAAAGGAGGTGCGCAATGCGTCACTTATCCATGTTCTGCTCCTTAACCCCTTTCGTTGAGTGCCAGGGGCATAGCCAACGCATTGGATACCCCTCTGGCACTGAAAGGGTTAAAGAGTAAACATACCAATATTTTGGACCATATTCACAAACGTAAAGCAGCGCAATTCTGGACAAATCGACTGTACCATAACATACCAGTACAAACATCTTAATGATTTCACCGTTTGAGTGCCAGAGGAGAATCATCAAATAGGGGTTTTAACCTCTGGAATGCCAGAAAGGTGTCCAAAGCATTGAGAGACCTTTCTACTGCTCCAGAGGTTAAAACTCCAATTTAAATCGATAGGTTTTGTGAAAGTCTCTGTTTTTTATCTGGTTTGCTCCAAAATTGCGCTATCTTCTTGGCGTATACGGATATCTATATCCTTTATATAATAATTCGGTAGGATGTTTGTCAGGATGCAGTCATGCGCAGTAGAAACTGCCGGTGTTCTGGCAGTCTCTACTGCTCGTGATTGCATCGCATGGAGCAGTGAGGTAGCGGCCTCTTAACCCTTTGAGTGCCAGAGGGGTACGCAACGCATTGCACTGACTTTTACACTAGTATAGTATATATTTATCTATTCCCCCTACAGTCTCACCCCACAATAATTACGAGATCCCAATAATCCCTCATTCTACCCCCTGACCCCACAAAATACATCACCCCAAACAAATCTCCCCATACAGTCTTTCCTCCTCCCTCTCACCCTGGTCTCATTCACTGACATGTACCCCCTTCTTGTATTCTAAAAATAGAGATCTGAGTCACCGCATGTCCCAAAAATAAAATGTTCACCTCCAAAACATTGGGTCTGATGTAATGAAATGGTACTGCACTACAGTTCACAAATAAAACAGTACCATCGCCTCATTATGCTAACCCTTCGAGTGCCAGGGAGGTATCCAACCGGCACTCAAACGGTTAAATGCGGGATTTTCACTCCTTGAATGCTCAAAGCGTTGGAGATCTCTCTAGCATCCAAGGGGTTAAACACCTCAAGTAAATCACCGGTGCTATTTAACCCTTTGAGTGCCAGAGGGGTACGGAACGCATTGCAAATGCGTTCCGTACCCCTCTGGCACTCAAAGGGTTAATTGCCAATGTAGTGCGTATGGATTTCCCTATAGTTGCTGTACTTCATCATGGTCTCCCCCATTATTTTGAACCCCATATACCATCCTAAAGAGAAGTTTATTAACCATTGAGTGCCGTGGAGATACTCAACGCATAGCATCGCGTTCTCTGGGACTCAAAGGGTTAACCCTTCCTTGTACACTTTGATCACGGTCTAGTCTCCAGTATATAAATGTGAGACTGTGCAAATTATTAATGGATGCTCTTTGTGTTTCTATCAATGGAGGAGAAGTCACAGGGATGAGAGGCTGGGAAAGGGGGGTGAATGGGGGGTACACGTGAATCCGGGAAGGATAAAACCTTGCTGACGTGCCCCTCTTAACTCTTTCCCTGCCACAATGACAGAAAATTGGTGTGATCTCCTTCAGTGTCAGGCAAGGGCAGTATGGGTTAACCCTCTGAGTGCCTGATGGGGTTAGGGAAGGGATGGTCCATTGTTGGACCTCCAGCTGCAGTGGAATATAGCTCCCACCACCCTGTTATGATGCTGGGACCTGTAGTCCACAACACCTAGAGGTCTAATATATTAAATGCCAATTTTTAGGGTGTGAAATAGTCTGCAGCACCAAAGTCAGAAGCAGAACATGATGGGTATTACCTCAAATGACCCCACTCATTTCGTGATCAGCTTTCAGTAGTGCGGGGGTGGGGGAGTAAAAAGGTGCACTGTATCATTTAAATGTACACAATACCTGCCCCCCCACACACCAAGTTATCTATTGATCAACATCTATCTTTAATCTCCTGAGCCCTCTCCTAAGGTATCATGCAGCCAAAAACAGAAAATGCAACAGAAAAGATCCGCAGTCAACTAAAGCAGAGGCTATTTTTAGAACAGGAGAGAAGAGGGGGAGAGGGACGGAGCAGGAGGAGGGAGCAGTGGAGGGAGAGGGAGAGACAGAGAGAGAAGGGGGTGACGGTGATGGGGGAGAGAGTGGGGGATATGGGGAGACGTAGACACAGGGGGGACAGCGCATGTCTGGGGTAGGATCCCGCAGGGCTGATTCCCAGCCCGGGCTGTTTGGATACAGTGAGAGGTGTGTGTGATCCCTACAATAGGAGAGCAGGCTCCGCTCCTGGGCTGGATCCGCTCCGGGTTTTCACTCTGACAGCTGAATTCATTTGATACTATTTTTGAAAGTCAGTGTTTCTAAGGGAGACCTAATGACGCAATGACGTCAATGCAGGTCAATAGCACACTAGTGGAGGAGAGAGAGAGAGACTGAGCCAGAGGAGAGAGAGACTGAGCCAGAGGAGAGAGAGAGAGAGAGAGAGACTGAGCCAGAGGAGAGAGAGACTGAGCCAGAGGGGAAAGAGAGAGAGAGAGACTGAGCCAGAGGAGAGAGAGAGACTGAGCCAAAAGAGAGAGAGAGAGACTGAGCCAGAGGAGAGAGAGACTGAGCCAGAGGAGAGAGAGAGAGACTGAGCCAGAGGAGAGAGAGAGACTGAGCCAGAGGAGAGAGAGACTGAGCCAGAGGAGAGAGAGAGAGAGACTGAGCCAGAGGGGAGAGAGACTGAACCAGAGGAGAGAGAGAGAGAGAGACTGAGCCAGAGGAGAGAGAGAGACTGAGCCAGAGGAGAGAGAGAGAGACTGAGCCAGAGGAGAGAGAGAGAGAGACTGAGCCAGAGGGGAGAGAGAGAGAGAGAGAGAGAGAGAGAGAGAGACTGAGCCAGAGGAGAGAGAGACTGAGCCAGAGGAGAGAGAGAGACTGAGCCAAAAGAGAGATAGAGAGACTGAGCCAGAGGAGAGAGAGAGAGAGAGACTGAGCCAGAGGAGAGAGAGAGAGACTGAGCCAGAGGAGAGAGAGACTGAACCAGATGAGAGAGAGAGAGAGACTGAGCCAAAAGAGAGAGAGAGAGACTGAGCCAGAGGAGAGAGAGAGAGAGACTGAGCCAGAGGAGAGAGAGAGACTGAGCCAGAGGAGAGAGAGAGAGAGACTGAGCCAAAAGAGAGAGAGAGAGACTGAGCCAGAGGAGAGAGAGAGAGAGATTGAGCCAGAGGAGAGAGAGAGAGACTGAGCCAGAAGAGAGGGAGACTGAACCAGATGAGAGAGAGAGACTGAGCCAGAGGAGAGAGAGACTGAGCCAGAAGAGAGAGAGACTGAACCAGATGAGAGAGAGAGAGAGACTGAACCAGATGAGAGAGAGAGAGAGACTGAGCCAGAGGAGAGAGAGAGACTGAGCCAGAGGAGAGAGAGAGAGACTGAGCCAGAGGAGAGAGAGAGACTGAGCCAAAGGAGAGAGAGAGAGAGAGAGACTGAGCCAAAAGAGAGAGAGAGACTGAGCCAGATGAGAGAGAGAGAGACTGATCCAGAGGAGAGAGACTGAGCCAGAGGAGAGAGAGAGACTGAATCAGAGGAAAGAGAAAGAGACTGAGCCAGAGGAGAGAGACTGAGCCAGAGGAGAGAGACTGAGCCAGAGGAGAGAGAGAGAGAGAGAGAGACTGAGCCAGAGGAGAGAGAGAGACTGAGCCAGAGGAGAGAGAGAGAGAGAGACTGAATCAGAAGAGAGAGAGACTGAGCCAGAGGAGAGAGAGTTACTGAATCAGATGATAAATAGAGAGACTGAATCAGAGGAAAGAGAAAGAGAGAGACTGAGTCAGAGGAGAGAGACTGAGACAGAAGAGAGAGAGACTGAAAGAGAGACAGGGGCACAAGAAACAGAGGGCGGGAGATAAAGACTGAGAAAGAGAATAACAGGAGGGGAAGACTGATGCAGGAGAGAGGGAGAAGAGATAGGAGACTGAGGCAGGAGAGAGGGAGAAGAGATAGGAGACTGAGGCAGGAGAGAGAGAGAAGAGATAGGAGACTGAGGCAGGAGAGAGAGGGAGAAGAGATAGGAGACTGAGGCAGGAGAGAGGGAGAAGAGATAGGAGACTGAGGCAGGAGAGAGGGAGAAGAGATAGGAGACTGAGGCAGGAGAGAGAGAGAAGAGATAGGAGACTGAGGCAGGAGAGAGGGAGAAGAGATAGGAGACTGAGGCAGGAGAGAGGGAGAAGAGATAGGAGACTGAGGCAGGAGAGAGGGAGAAGAGATAGGAGACTGAGGCAGGAGAGAGGGAGAAGAGATAGGAGACTGAGGCAGGAGAGAGGGAGAAGAGATAGGAGACTGAGGCAGGAGAGAGAGAGAAGAGATAGGAGACTGAGGCAGGAGAGAGGGAGAAGAGATAGGAGACTGAGGCAGGAGAGAGGGAGAAGAGATAGGAGACTGAGGCAGGAGAGAGGGAGAAGAGATAGGAGACTGAGGCTCTGAGACAGAGAAGAGAGGAAGGAGACTGAGGCTCTGAGACAGAGAAGAGAGGAAGGAGACATACACTGACAGAGAGAATACAGACATGAAACAGTGGAGAAAGAGAGAGATAAGAGTGAGAGGAAGGAGAGAGAGAGAATATAGAGAAAAGAGAAATAGAGGGAGACAAAGGGGAGAGAGAGAAGAGAGACTGAGATAAAAGAGAGTGAAGGAGAGAAGGAGGAGAGACTGAGATAAAAGAGACTGAAGGAGAGAGGGAGGAGAGAGATGTGAGAAAGACAAAGAGATTAGAGAATGAGAGAGAGAGAGATGAAGTCAAAAGAGATCGTAGAGGCAGGGGTGAAAGAATAAAGAGAGAGACAGAGGAGACGAGAGAACTGAGAGGGGACAGACAGACATAAAGAGAGGAAGGAGAAAGACTACGACAGGGAAACAGAGGAGACAGATACTGAGACAGAAGAGAGACAGAGTGGAGAAAGAGGATAGAGGGAGAGACTGAGAAAAGAGACAGATGACCAAATGCATGTGGGGGAAAGGGGTGAATAACAGGAAAGAAAGACAGTGAGAGAAGAGAGAGATAGAGACTCGGGGAGTTAAAAGACACTGAAAAGGAGGACAAAGTGACATTTAGATAAAGAACAGATAAACCATGATTGGGGAAAGGTTGATAACCTGACCTAGAGAAGGAGACAGAGTCAGAAGCTCAGAACTAGAGTAGATAGAAACCATGTGCTTCCCTGCAGAACAAGACTCAGCTACTAGAAATTACTTCACTGCTGAGCTGTGGTAGCGACTCTAAGGTAGAGAGAAGTGACCCCGACAGCAGGGAGAAGATACATGGATAGAACGGTTCACCTGATGTACATAACCTGATCAGGAGTATAGAAACAAATCAAAAACAGAGATCCCCAGCTTGAGAAGAAACCATTATGATCTAGGCTAGCCATGGACTCTGAGCTGGAGACCTCGATGAACTAGACTAGGTATGGACTCTGAGCTGGAGTAGAGGCCATGATGGACAAGACTATGTATGACTCTGAGCTAGAGCAGAGTCCACGATGGACTAGACTTGATATGGACTCTGAGCTGGAGACCACGATACACTAGACTAGGTATGGACTAGATTATGAAATCTGAGCTGTAGACCACTATAAACTAGATTAGGTATGGACTCTGAGCTAGAGTAGAGACCACGATAAACTAGACTAATGGACTCTGAGCTAGAGTAGAGACCACGATAAACTAGGTATGGACTCTGAGCTAGAGTAGAGACCACAATAAACTAGACAAGGTATGGACTCTGAGCTGGAGACCATGATGAACTAGATTATGAAATCTGAGCTGGAGACCATGATAAACTATACTAGGTATGGACTCTGAGCTAGAGTAGAGACCACAATAAACTAGACTAGGTATGGACTCTGAGCTGGAGATCACGATACACTAGACTAGGTATGGACTCTGAGCTGGAGACCACGATACACTAGACTAGGTATGGACTACATTATGAAATCTGAGCTGGAGACCACTATGAACTAGATTAGGTATGGACTCTGAGCTAGAGTAGAGACCACAATAAACTAGGTATGGACTCTGAGCTGGAGACCATGATGGACTAGATTATGAAATCTGAGCTGGAGACCATGATGAACTATACTAGGTATGGACTCTGAGCTAGAGTAGAGACCACAATAAACTAGACTAGGTATGGACTCTGAGCTGGAGACCACTATACACTAGACTAGGTATGGACTAGATTATGAAATCTGAGCTGGAGACCACTATAAAATAGATTATGTATGGACTCTGAGCTAGAGTAGAGACCACGATAAACCAGGTATGGACTCTGAGCTGGAGACCATGATGAACTAGATTAGGTATGGACTCTGAGCTGGAGACCATGATGAACTAGATTATGAAATCTGAGCTGGAGATCATGATGAACTAGACTAGGTATGGAGTAGAGTGGAGACCTTACCTTTGCAATCCAATACATGACAATACAATCTATACATTGCACGATGTAGTGTGATTGAAGAACAACATGAAGTACACTGCAGTATGGGTGTGCACCTACACACATTTCACAACACACACATACATACACACACACACACACACACACACACACACACACACACACACACACTTAAGTACACTATATATCCCAGGAGGCGCTGTCATTTGGGTGCAAACGTGATGTGACCGGGCAGAGATAGGTGTGTGTGTGTGGGGGGGGTGTGTGTGCTAATTTATTCTTTATATCATCCATCATCTCTACCTTCATCCCTTGTATCCAGTTTATTAGTTCTTAACACTTCCAGTGCCAGAATGATGGAAAACGCAGCTCTAACAGCCTTACTCTCTGGCATGCAATGGATTAATCTACACCCCCTTCTCTGAGTTCCCCTTATTTTACCTCCATCACGTTCAATCCCTCTCTCCCCTTTGCCTGCACCTCTCCCGCCCCCTCCCTCTATCCCTCTGTTTACACCCCCCTTCCTCCTCTCTCTCTCCCCCTTCCCTTCCAGTCTACCAGACAACAGACACAGCGAGTTCCCAGCCCCCTTAATACAGTGCGAGCAGGTTGGCATGTTCCACCTTTTACTTCATCCAGCCATTGAACTGGTCTGTACCCCCCCTCCCCCGTCCCAGTAAGGTGCACTCTGTGTTCCCCACACTCCAGACCTACCTCCCCCACCTGTACACTACATGCCATAGTCTCCCCGAAACCCCGCCCCTCAATTAAAGCCCCTCTTCAGCACCAGCCCTGCTACTGTGCCAAAGCAATTCTCAGGGCACCCAGAAGACACAAGGACAAGCAAAGTCCAGCAAAGGTAGGTGTCCCACTGAGGGGCTCTATGTGTGTGTGTCTGTCCTGCCTCAAACTTGTACCCCATCACATTCAGTAGGGCACAGCCAACTCTCATCACCCCTAACTAGCCATTGGCTGACGGAACTTGTAGTACTGCCAACAGTTGGCAAACCATCATCAGCACAGGGGTGTAGTAACATTATCATTGACTTAAAGGGAACTTTTACCCCGTCTGTAGCATTCGAGGGGTTAAAATTCCAGTTTTAATAAACTGGACATTGTATGTGTTCCCTATAGCGGAGATGGTTGGCGCAAGTGATTCCTATCAGTCTCTGGTGGATGTGCCCGTCATTATATCGCATCCGCAGGGTGCATGCCCGGAGGGAATGCACTAAGGTGAGATATAGGTGAGATAAACTGGAGATAGAGTGAATGCAACATCCTGGCCCCTATAGAATATACATATATACCCCTGACAACACACACCGATCACATCTGCACATTTTAACCCGTTGAGTGCCAGAGGGGCATGCAACGCATTGCCTTTCAATGCGTTGCATACCCCTCTGGCAACCAACGGGTTAAGTGGCTGTAGTGGGATGCATTCATGGTCCTAAGCAAAGTGAGTTCATATAATTAATTAACCCACAGAAAATCAATACAGTATCACCCAAATTCCCATTCATTTAAATTGAGCTTTTTAACCCCTAGAATGCTAGCGAGGTCTCCCAACGTGCAATTACTGTGCCCTAACCATTCCACCCTTTCTCTCCCATAACAAGTGTGGAACGCACATTTTTCATCAAAATGAAAAAAAAAAATTAAAATGCGTAATTGTTGACACAGTCATCTGGCACATAAAGGGTTAAAATGGTTTAAAAGTAAAATATGCCATGGATATTAAAGGACCAGAAAACTAATCTGTGGGGAGACCCCGGATTCCTAGTGTTACGTTGTCACTGAGATAATGGGGACTCCTCAAAATAATACGCATTTTGTGGGTACGGTGTAATGGGCACTATGCCTTAGGCATTTTCTATGTATCTTTGACTATGTGCTTTGACGTCTCCCTTTCATTTGATTGAATGAAGCACATTCAGCTTTCTGTGCCTCAGCGGTCCAATGAAAAATGAGTCGTGATTTATCAACAGGTGCCTGTGTATTTTCCCTTTAAAGGGATAGTAATACTTCATTTTAACTTTATTTTATTTTGTAGGCATTAAAAAAACATGAAGAATGATATAAGTCTTATCTCTGAAACCTTTATGGTTTAAGAGATATTCACAAACAAAGTATCCCCCCCCTGTTCAACCAGATAAGAAGGGAGGTGCCCAGGTAGACTGCAGAGAGGGACAATCTTCAATTAAGATAATGGAAAAAGCTGAAAAACTTGTCAAGGGGGGAAGGGCTTTCATTGTTTTCATACAAAGAAAATTGTCCCCTTCTGTTATCTGTACTGTCATACAACCAGACTCACATCTGAGAAGAGATGGCTTACACTAGGAAAAAGGGGCGGGGAGGGGAACTTTGCTTGTGAATATCTCATAAACCATAAAGGTTTGAGAGATAAGACTTATATCATTCTTCATGTTTTTTTAATGCCTACAAAATAAAATAAAGTTAAAATGAAGTGTTACTATCCCTTTAAGAGCTTGTAGCTAGATAGAAAAAAAATGGCTGCTTATTTTTTCCATTGCACTTACAGCATATCTGCTCCAGGGGGCAGTGTTTCAATGAAAGGAACCGCTTGAAGGCTATGGGGTTTACTTTGTATAAGACAGGACTAATCAGCTATGATTAAGTATAACGTTTTAATATGTACATAAAATAAAACATTGTATATTAAATAAGTCACAGAAGGTATAACCATTACACCACACATACCTCCCAACATTTTAAATGACCAAATAGGTACAATTATGTTTTAGTAGGTGTTGCTGGCACACTGAGAATTTTAGGTCACATCATGACCCACTGGCAGCTCTTTATGTAAATAAATAACTGGTTTAGAACTAAACCAAAGTGTTTTATTTATGCAGACTAATTTACAAACATATATACTGAAGTATGAGTAAACATTAATTTGTGTTTATTTGCTGTGAAGTAATGTGATGCACTTACATATGCAATGAAGATTCTGATCTCCTAAAAAAAAGAAGGACACTAGGTTAGGAAAGAGGCAGGGGGTTTGGAACACAAAGAGGGACATTCTAAACTAAATAGGGACACATGGAAGGTATGAGCTTCTAATTTCTCCTAAAGTGGGATGCCAGGGAGGTAATGCCCCCTAATATCTCCTAAAAAGGAACACTTGTAAGGTATGAATCCCTAATATATCCTAAAGAGGGACACTTTGGAGGTATGGACCCATAGTATACCATAAAAAAGGGACACTTGGGAGATGTAGACACCTAATATCTCATAAAGAGAGACACTTTGGAGGTATGGAGTCCAAATATCTTCTAAAGTGGAACACTTGGTAGGTATGGACTCCTAATATTTCCTAAAGTGGAACACCTGGTAGGTATGAATCCCTAATGTCTCCTAAAGAGGGACACTTGTAAGATATGAATCCCTAATGTCTCCTAAAGAGGGACACTTAGGAGGCATTGAGCCCTAATAACCCCTAAAAAAAGGGACACTTGGAAGGTGTGGATACCTAATATCTCATAATGAGTAACACTTGGAGGTAAGGACCCCTAATAGCTCCTAAAGACGTATATGCTTAAAATGTAAAGTCCACTCCTGGCACCTCTTGTCATTAAAAGCTTAGCATCAGTCTTTAAACGTGGTAGACACTGTGCTAGTTCTTACAATGCCATGTAAGTGGGATTAGGTGGGAGGTATGGACAAGTAATATCTCCTAAGGAGGGATACTTGGGAGGCATGGACACCCTAATTTGTCATACAGAAGGACACTTAATATCGCCTAAAAGCAGGCACGTGCACACATAGACACCAAGGGGGGCTTGAGCACCTGCCCTTTTTGTCCAAAGTGCCCTTGTGCCCTTTTAACAAAAAAATATAAATATAATCAGTCAGATTTTATCTTATCCAAGTCCGTTTTTCAGTTTTGATTACCGGTGTGGGGACTCTCCTCTCCTCTTACGTCCAGGTTTTGAATAAATAATTATGAGAAGTGCCCTTTTTTTCATTAGAGCCCCTGCCCCCCAAAATGTCTGTGCACGTCCCTGCCTAAAAGGTAAATGTTGGAGGTGTGGGCCCCAATACCTCTTTAAGTGGGATACATTGGAAGTATTGTCCATTAATATCTCCTAAAGAGGGATACGTGGGAGGTTTGTGGACCCTTAATATCTCGTAAAGAGGGACAGTTGGGAGGTATGGACCCCTAATATCTCGTAAAGAGGGACACTTGGGAGGTATGGACCCCTAATATCTCCTAAAGAGGGACACTTGGGAAGTATGGACCCCTAATATCTCCTAAAGAGCGACACTTGGGAGGTATGGACCTCTATGATCACCTAAGGGGGAAACACCTGAGAAGAATGAAACCCTATTGTCTCCTAAAGAGTTACACTGGGGAGGTATGGACCCTTACTATCAAAAGGGGTTTCCAGTTGACCAAACTGGCCCATGGAGATTCTGGATGATCTCCTGGTGAGCCCCCTTTTAACTATATTGTGTGGGTAAAGTATCAGAGAAATGGAGCGCACCTCTGTCTCTCTGCCTTCTGTTTCATATCATACCATATAGTGGAGTAGTTTCACGGGCTCCATCTTTACACACACACAGACTTATGCGTTACATCACAAATGCGAGTGGAGGTCTGACTTTATGTATGAAATGGACCCCAGGATTTCTGATGGCAGCTCATGCAATCAAGGTAAAAGTCTGGCGAATAAAGTTGAGTAAAACAGTGATCTGAATTGGAATATTACTTTGATATGGAAGTTGTAATTGTTTTGCTTTAGATTTATTAAGCCATTGGGTTCATACGCATGCCTCACTATGCACCCACATAGAAGCACAGTAAGAGCCATATCATTGGAGATAAAGGGGGGAAGTCTGGAGAAAACCGAGTGCTCCAAGTAAAAATCCCCGAATTCCCATTGATTTAGGGCTAACAGCTCCATTTTAATCAATGGGAGTCTTGGGAATTTTTAATTGTTCCATGTGGTTCAGGTGGTTTATCCCATCTCTAAACCAATGGGGATATGAGGAATTGTGATACGTGTGATAAGGTGTAGTTGACTTACTCCAGAATTACCGCTATTCTCTCAATTCATCATCCTCTGTGATTCTCTATAACGTCTCCTAAGTGTGTGTGTATGTGTGTGTATGTGTGTGAATGTGTAGATGTGTGTATACTGTATATATGTGGGTGGGTGGGTGCCTTTGTGTATATAGATATATGCACGTGTGTGTGGGTGTGTATGTGTTTGTGTGTATATATGCCTGTATGAATGTGTCTGTGTGCGTGCATCTGTGTGAATGTGTAGATGTAGATAATGTATATGTATGGGTGTATATATATCCTATATTATAATTCACTAAGTATGTTTGTCAGAAGCCATCATGCAGAGTAGGGACAGCTGCTCTCTCTGCAGTCATGCTCAGTACAGACTGCCGGCACCGCGGCTGATATGGAGCGGGGCACTACAAATTCAGACCGGAGTACTCTCTGCGCACCTTCCTGAGACTGTTCCCAGGAAGGTGCGCAGAGACGACTATGGTCTGAATTCGGAGCTCCCTGCTCCATATCAGCCGCTGTGTGTTCTGACAGTCAGTACTGCGCATGACTGCAGCACCATCAGTGTTGGCTCGTGTACATGGGCTTTAAAACTAGAGTGTGTGTATATATATCTTATATATGCAAGTGTGTATGTGTGTGTATTTATGCATGTGTGTTTACATGAGTATATATTTATATTTATATGTGTATAAATATGTATATGTGTGTATGTCTGAGTGGGTGTGTATATATGTGTGTGGGTACATGGTTGCATGTGTATGGATGTGCGTGTGTGTGTGAATGTGGGCATGTGTGCTTGCTTCTATGTGTGATGACGTGTGTTTGTGTTTATGTGGGTATGTATATTTGTATTTGTATATTTTTATGTGTGTGGATGTCTGAGTGTGAATGTATATGTGTGTGTGGGTACGCGTGTATGTATATGGATGTGTGGATGTAAATGAGTGTTTATGTATGACCATACAACCACTAATTGTCTGTGGTGCTAATTTACAAACACAACAGTATGTTTTAAATAAATTGCAATCTTATAATCTTACATTTACACCTAAAAGTGGAAAAAAACGGGAGTCCTCAAATAACAGTTCACTTGTTGGTGCCAATTCTCCCTCCAACCTCCGGCCATGGTTCTCAACCAATATATGCAAAAAAAGTCATAAAATGGAGAAAGAGCATACAACCTAAGTGCAGACTGTTAGATATATCAATGGAATCCAGCCTCCACCGTATTTCTTGGACAGTTGTCCCCTTTACAGTGCTCACAACACTTTTATCTGTGGGGTATACTCCCACTCACCTTTTCCTGCGGCAAAAGTCCCGCCTCAAGGTGTAAGAGCTGCTTAAATAGCTGATGCTTTGTACAGGCCCCTTACCTCCCAACATTTCAAATGACCAAAGGTAGAACTGCTGGGGCCATGGCTGGTGGGGGGTGGGGGCATTGCCAAGAATTTTAGTTTATTTCATGACCTATTGACACCTCATTGTGTGATTGAATACATTTTAGAACAAGACCAAAGTATTTTATTTACACAGACTAATGTATAAACACATATACTGACATTTACACAAATATTAATGTGAGTTTTATTACTGTGAAGCAAGGTGATAAATATATACCACACAGTCTAATCTATTAAAAAGCAGTACACAAGGGTGGGAAAGCAGGACAGAGGGATTTGAGTTTAAAAGTGGGACTGTTCCACCTAAGGAGAGACAATTGGGTGGTATAGACCTCTAATATCTCCTAAAGAGGACACTTGGGAGGTATAGACCTCTAATATCTCCTAAATGGGGACACTTGGGAGGTATGGATCCCTAATATCTTTTACAGAGGGACACATGGGAGTAATGGGCCTCTAATATCTCGTAAAGAGGACACTTGGGAGGTATGGACCCCTAATATCTTCTAAAGAGGGCCACTTGGGAGGTATGAACCCCTAATATCTCCTGGAGAGGGACACTTGAGCGGTATGGACCTCTAATATCTCCTAAAGAGGGACACTTGGGAGGTATGGACTCCTAATATCTCCTGAAGAGGGACACATGGGAGATATGGACCCCTAATATCTCCTAAAGAGGGACACTTGGGAGGTATGTAGCCCTAATATTTTCTAAAGAAGGACACTTGGGAGGTATGGAGCTCTAATATCTTCTAAAGAGGGATACTTGGGAGGTAACGACCCCTAATATCTCCTAAAGAGAGGCACTTGGGAGGTATGAACCCCTAATATCTCTTAAAGAGGGACACTTGGGAGGTATGGACCCCTAATATCTCCTAAAGAGGGACACTTGGGAGGTATGAGGACCTGCAATGTGTGTGTGTGATTGAGATTTTTTTTACTTGTGAATCTCTACATAAATATTTATGTTTTGCTAAGTCACCACGGACAGAAGGTCACATTTATCAGAGCAAAATGGGTGGAATTCTAGAGTAAACCAACTGTGCCACAGGAAAAGGCGTGGAAATCCCCATTGATTTAAATTGAGTTTTTAACTCGCTAATTGCAAAAGAGGCTTCACAAGGCGTTGGGGACCTGTCTGGCATCCAAGAGGTTAAAATCCCATTTATATCACTGGAAGTTTGTCGAACTTCTATGTCTCCTTCCATGGTGTTATAGAATAGCTCCTTTTTAGCCATTGCAATTGGTTTGCCCCAGAATTACTCCTCTTGTACATTAGCCATGAAATCAACCTCATTGCGGTCTTTACTGCTTGAAATATACCAGCCAGTATGTAGACAGAGTGGGAATCCATTATCATACCCCCTAAGTGTCCTTCTTTAGGGGCTATTAGGGGCTCATACCCCCCAAGTGTCCATCTTTAGGCAATATTAGTGGTTCATACCTCCCAAGCGTCCCTCTTTAGGAGATATTAGGAGTCCATAACTCCCAAGTGTCCCTGTTTATGAGAGATTGGGGGTCCATACCTCTCAAATGTTCTGCTATAGGAGATATTAGGTGTCCATACCTCCCAAGTATCCCTCTTTACGAAATATTAAGGGTCAGTACTTCCCAAGTATCCCTCTATGAAATATTAGGGGTCCATACCTCCCAAGTGTCCCTCTTTAGGAGATGTTAGGGGTCTGTACCTCCCAAGTGTTCCTCTTTCAGAGACATTATGGGTCAGTACCTCCCAAGAGTCCCTCTTTATGAGATATTAGGGGTTCATACATCCCAAGTGTCCCTCTTTATGAGATATTAGGGGTCCATACCTCCAAAGTGTCCCTCTTTAGGAGATATTAGGGGTCTGTTCCCCCCCAAGTGTTCCTCTTTAGGAGATATTAGGGGTCAGTACCTCCCAAGTGTCCCTCTTTAGGAGATACTTGGGGTCCATACCTCCCAAGTGTCCCTGATTAGGAGAAATTAGGGGTCCATACCTCCAAAGATCCCTCTTTAGTAATTTTTAGGGAGCCATACCTCCCAAGTGTCTTTCTTTAGGAGTTTTTAAGGGGTCTATACCTCCCAAGTGTTCCTCTTTAGGGACAGTCCCTCTTTGAGGCCCAAATCCCTATGTCCCTCTTTCCCACCCTGGTGTCCCTGTGTTTAGGAGATCAGACTGTGTGGTGTGTATAGAAGTGTATCACCCTGGTGTCCCTGTGTTTAGGAGATCAGACTGTGTGGTGTGTGTATAGAAGTGTATCACCCTTGTGTCCCCGTGTTTAGGAGATCAGACTGTGTGGTGTGTATAGAAGTGTATCACCCTGGTGTCCCTGTGTTTAGGAGATCAGACTGTGTGGTGTGTATATAAGTGTATCACCCTGGAGTCCCCGTGTTTAGGAGATCAAACTGTGTGGTGTGTATAGAAGTGTATCACCCTGGTGTCCCTGTGTTTAGGAGATCAGACTGTGTGGTGTGTATAGAAGTGTATCACCCTGATGTCCCTGTGTTTAGGAGATCAGACTGTGTGGTGTGTATATAAGTGTATCACCCTGGTGTCCCCGTGTTTAGGAGATCAGACTGTGTGGTGTGTATAGAAGTGTATCACCCTGGTGTCCCTGTGTTTAGGAGATCAGACTGTGTGGTGTGTATATAAGTGTATCACCCTGGAGTCCCCGTGTTTAGGAGATCAAACTGTGTGGTGTGTATAGAAGTGTATCACCCTGGTGTCCCCGTGTTTAGGAGATCAGACCGTGCGGTTGGTATAGAAGTGTATCACCCTGGTGTCCCTGTGTTTAGGAGATCAGACTGTGTGGTGTGTATAGAAGTGTATCACCCTGATGTCCCTGTGTTTAGGAGATCAGACTGTGTGGTGTGTATATAAGTGTATCACCCTGGTGTCCCCGTGTTTAGGAGATCAGACTGTGTGGTGTGTATAGAAGTGTATCACCCTGGTGTCCCTGTGTTTAGGAGATCAGACTGTGTGGTGTGTATATAAGTGTATCACCCTGGAGTCCCCGTGTTTAGGAGATCAAACTGTGTGGTGTGTATAGAAGTGTATCACCCTGGTGTCCCTGTGTTTAGGAGATCAGACTGTGTGGTGTGTGTATAAGTGTATCACCCTGGTGTCCCCGTGTTTAGGAGATCAGACCGTGCGGTTGGTATAGAAGTGTATCACCCTGGTGTCCCTGTGTTTAGGAGATCAGACTGTGTGGTGTGTATATAAGTGTATCACCCTGGTGTCCCCGTGTTTAGGAGATCAGACTGTGCGGTGTGTATATAAGTGTATCACCCTGGTGTCCCTGTGTTTAGGAGATCAGACTGTGTGGTGTGTATAAAAGTGTATCACCCTGGTGTCCCTGTGTTTAGGAGATCAGACTGTGTGATGTGTATAAGTGTATCACCCTGGTGTCCCTGTGTTTAGGAGATCAGACTGTGAGGTGTATATATAAGTGTATCACCCTGGTGTCCCTGTGTTTAGGAGATCAGACTGTGTGGTGTGTATATAAGTGTATCACCCTGGTGTACCTGTGTTTAGGAGATCAGACTGTGAGGTGTGTATATAAATGTATCACCCTGGTGTCCCTGTGTTTAGGAGATCAGACTGTGAGGTGTGTATAGAAGTGTATCTCATTGCTCCGCAGTAATAAATCTCACAATAATGTTTGTTAAAACTTAGGTATATGTGTTTATAAATTGGTCAATGTAAATAAAATACTTTGATCTTGTTCTAAATAAATTATTCAGTTATGAACAGAGGTGTCAATAGGTCATGAAGGAACCTAAAAATTATGTTAAATGCTTTACCCACCAGCCACACCCCCAGCACCACCCCGTAAACCAGAAGTGTGCCTCTATGGCCATTTGAAATGTTGGGAGATACATATTATACCTTTGTTCTCCTGTCTTCTTTAACTATTGTACAGCACAGCAGAGCCTGTTCAGGCTTTATAATAATATTAATAATAATAAATTAGCATATCTCCCTCATAATGTCCTCCACAGCTAACAGCTAATACATCCATGTTTCCCTTCCCTGTAACATCATCTCCCTCTCACTCCATACACTTTGTGGCTGGACCTCATTGCACACTTAATTTACTCCTACACTGAGACAAGTCACTTTACTTTCCCCTACTGTAACCCATTCATTCTCTTCACTCTTACTTCTCAGATGTCCTCCATGATACTGTCAGCTGAATGTTTTGCCCTACGTTTCCCTATAGTTTTTGTCACTTGCCTCTCCATACAGTGTCATAGTCTGTGGCTGGACATCATCATTCCGTTATGATTGGACAAGTCACTTCACTTGCCCAAACTGCAACCCAATCACATTCCTCTACTCTTACTCCTCATATTTTCTCCATGATTATCATCTGAATGTTCTGCCCTAGTGTTCCTTATAGCACTTGTCAATTTCCTCTCCTAAATGTATCACAGTCTGTGGCTGGACCTCATTTATTTCACTCTTACTTAACTCCTACACTGGGACAATCCATTTCACTTTCCCCCACTGTAACCCAATCACCTTCCTTTACTCCCACCCCTCAGATTTCCTCCATGATGCTATCAGCTGTATGTTCTGCCCTACAGTTCCTTATGGAACTTGGCCTCTCCTTGTTGTGTCATAGTCTGTGCTGGACCTTATTCCACCCTTACTTTACACCTGCACTGGGACAAGCCACTTTACTTGCCCCCACTGTAACTCAATCACATTCCTCTTCTTTCAGTCCTCAGAGTTCCTCCATGATATTATCAGCTGAATGTTCTGCTCTGCAGTTCCTTATAACATTGATCACTTTCCTCTCCTTACTGTGCCACATTCTGGGGTTGGACTTCATTGCACCCTTACTTTTCTGTTACACTGGTACAATCTATTTTACTTTCCACTATTGTAACCCAATCACACTCTTGCACTGTCACTCCTCAGATTTCCTCCATGATACGCTAAGCTGAATGCTACGTTCTATAGTTCTTTATAGCACTTGTCCTTTCCTTACTATGTCACAATCTGTGACTGGTTCCGTGAGCAACGCCAAGCACCTAGACCTTTTGTATCAGTTCCTCCCTCACTTCTGCTTCCTATGCCTCTTAGAGTCACACCCTGAAACTGTCTAAAGGTTTTTTTGGGGGGGCCAGATGGAGCCCCCCATTGGAACCCCAAAGCTACCATTTTCATTGGAAACGAGGCAGCTATTTAAAAAGCCACCTCTCTCCATTCTGAAAAGAAAAAAGTGATGTTCCTCCAGACGTACAGCTACTCCTAGGAGCAGGTCCATAGAGACACATGGGTCACAAAGAAGACGGCCATGCGTCATCATGCAGGCGGAAAGCTGTCAAGCAAGGGTGATGGCTTTTACCTTGGGCAGCAGAGGGGTTCCAGCGGTGGGCTTCATCTGGCGTACGCAGGTCCGGGATCCTTTTCTACTTATTTTAAGGTAATAGAGATACTTTTATTAGAAAATGTTAGTGACCCTTGTTGATTGTAAATATCCTTATTGTACACTTTGTTCTTTTGTCTTGTTTAAAGGGATAGTTATGTTTCATAATAAAAGCAGATCTAATTAATTAATTTTAACCCTTCGAGTGCCATAGAGGTATCAATGCGTTTGATACCTCTCTGGCATTCAAAGGGTCAAGTTTAAATGAACTTTTACTGCTGTGACAGGTCCACTTTTATATTCAACTTAACCTTTTGAGTGCCAGAGGGGCAATGCGTTGCGTATCCCTCTGGCACTCAAAGAGTTAATATGACCCAGTCTTATCAATCACTGTTGTACTTACTTCTCTTCTCTTCCCTAGGTTGCTAGTTTAGACTTTTCAGGGGCCGAACCTTATCTATATCGCCGTTATTCAGGTAAGAGGGAACTTCTTTGGAGGGTCAAATGACGTTCGTAAAAGCATATAATTATTTATTGTCATGTGATAAGAGTTAATTTCTTCTTAACGCACACTGGATACTAAGGATGTCTCCAATGACTTGCTTTACAATTAATTCATTCATAGCACAGTGTGTGGCAATACTGGCCCAGTACAATGCAATGGAGACATGTCTGGTATCCAGAAGGTGATGCTTCATTACAGAGTTAGTGCAACTCAGACTGTCCTGGTTGGTTTATACAAATCATCATCAACCAATGTTTACTGAGAAGGAAAAGCCATACAATATATCTATATTTTATCTTAATCATTTTATTGACCATTTAAGGTAGATCCCTATAGGAGTAAGTGGCTGTTATTCTAACAGAAGGACATACCTCTGTAGAAGTTCATCATATAGCAGACCAGTATGTGTATAATTTTTTTGCCATTGTTTGCATTAGAATTTTGTTGCAGTCAGTAGCGGAACATTCGCAGTTAACGGTCTGAAAATCATTTTTTGGGCCTTAAGGACTAGGATGCTGTTTATCTCTATCAGTTATTTCATTCAGAGAGCTGAAGAATATGAAGAACCATATACAAATCTGGAATAGAAATCAGCATATGCAGGAAACTGTAGGTATTATGGAAAAACATTTATAAATACTTACAACAGAATGCTGTATGATGGACTCCTACCTAGGTAAGTCCTTCTGTCACACACAGTAATTATATATATACACACCTGACTGCTGTATGATGGACTCCTACCTAGGTAAGTGCTTCTGTCACACACAGTAATTATATATATACACACCTGACTGCTGTATGATGGACACCTACCTAGGTAAGTCCTTCTGTTACACACAGTAATTATATAGATACACCTGACTGCTGTATGATGGACTCCTACCTAGGTAAGTGCTTCTGTTACACACAGTAATTATATAGATACACCTGACTGCTGTATGATGGACTCCTACCTAGGTAAGTCCCTCTGTTACATACAGTAATTATATAGATACACCTGACTGCTGTGTGATGGACTCCTACCTAGGTAAGTGCTTCTGTTACACACAGTAATTATATAGATACACCTGACTGCTGTATGATGGACTCCTACCTAGGTAAGTGCTTCTGTCACACACAGTAATTATATATATACACACCTGACTGCTGTATGATGGACACCTACCTAGGTAAGTCCTTCTGTTACACACAGTAATTATATAGATACACCTGACTGCTGTATGATGGACTCCTACCTAGGTAAGTGCTTCTGTTACACACAGTAATTATATAGATACACCTGACTGCTGTATGATGGACTCCTACCTAGGTAAGTGCTTCTGTTACACACAGTAATTATATAGATACACCTGACTGCTGTATGATGGACTCCTACCTAGGTAAGTGCTTCTGTTACACACAGTAATTATATAGATACACCTGACTGCTGTATGATGGACTCCTACCTAGGTAAGTACTTCTGTTACACACAGTAATTATATAGATACACCTGACTGCTGTATGATGGACTCCTACCTAGGTAAGTACTTCTGTTACACACAGTAATTATACAGATACACCTGACTGCTGTATGATGGACTCCTACCTAGGTAAGTACTTCTGTTACACACAGTAATTATATAGATACACATGACTGTTGTATGATGGACTCCTACCTAGGTAAGTGCTTCTGTTACACACAGTAATTATATAGATACACCTGACTGCTGTATGATGGACTCCTACCTAGGTAATTAATTCTGTTACACACAGTAATTATATAGATACACATGACTGTTGTATGATGGACTCCTACCTAGGTAAGTGCTTCTGTTACACAGTAATTATATAGATACACCTGTCTGCTGTATGATGGACTCCTACCTAGGTAAGTGCTTCTGTTACACACAGTAATTATATAGATACACCTGACTGCTGTGTGATGGACTCCTACCTAGGTAAGTACTTCTGTTACACACAGTAATTATATAGATGCACCTGACTGCTGTATGATGGACTCCTACCTAGGTAAGTGCTTCTGTTACACACAGTAATTATATAGATACACCTGACTGCTGTATGATAGACTCCTACCTAGGTAAGTGCTTCTGTTACACACAGTAATTATATAGATACACCTGACTGCTGTATGATGGACTCCTACCTAGGTAAGTGCTTCTGTTACACACAGTAATTATATAGATACACCTGACTGCTGTATGATGGACTCCTACCTAGGTAATTAATTCTGTTACACACAGTAATTATATAGATACACATGACTGTTGTATGATGGACTCCTACCTAGGTAAGTGCTTCTGTTACACACAGTAATTATATAGATACACCTGACTGCTGTATGATGGACTCCTACCTAGGTAAGTGCTTCTGTTACACACAGTAATTATATAGATACACCTGACTGCTGTATGATGGACTCCTACCTAGGTAAGTCCTTCTGTTACACACAGTAATTATATAGATACACCTGACTGCTGTATGATGGACTCCTACCTAGGTAATTAATTCTGTTACACACAGTAATTATATAGATACACATGACTGTTGTATGATGGACTCCTACCTAGGTAAGTGCTTCTGTTACACAGTAATTATATAGATACACCTGTCTGCTCTATGATGGACTCCTACCTAGGTAAGTGCTTCTGTTACACACAGTAATTATATAGATACACCTGACTGCTGTATGATGGACTCCTACCTAGGTAAGTGCTTCTGTTACACACAGTAATTATATAGATACACCTGACTGCTGTATGATGGACTCCTACCTAGGTAATTAATTCTGTTACACACAGTAATTATATAGATACACATGACTGTTGTATGATGGACTTCTACCTAGGTAAGTGCTTCTGTTACACACAGTAATTATATAGATACACCTGACTGCTGTATGATGGACTCCTACCTAGGTAAGTGCTTCTGTTACACACAGTAAGTATATAGATACACCTGACTGCTGTATGATGGACTCCTACCTAGGTAAGTCCTTCTGTTACACACAGTAATTATATAGATACACCTGACTGCTGTATGATGGACTCCTACCTAGGTAATTAATTCTGTTACACACAGTAATTATATAGATACACATGACTGTTGTATGATGGACTCCTACCTAGGTAAGTGCTTCTGTTACACAGTAATTATATAGATACACCTGTCTGCTGTATGATGGACTCCTACCTAGGTAAGTGCTTCTGTTACACACAGTAATTATATAGATACACCTGACTGCTGTGTGATGGACTCCTACCTAGGTAAGTACTTCTGTTACACACAGTAATTATATAGATGCACCTGACTGCTGTATGATGGACTCCTACCTAGGTAAGTACTTCTGTTACACACAGTAATTATATAGATACACCTGACTGCTGTATGATGGACTCCTACCTAGGTAAGTCCTTCTGTTACACACAGTAATTATATAGATGCACCTGACTGCTGTATGATGGACTCCTACCTAGGTAAGTACTTCTGTTACACACAGTAATTATATAGATGCACCTGACTGCTGTATGATGGACTCCTACCTAGGTAAGTACTTCTGTTACACACAGTAATTATATAGATGTACCTGACTGCTGTATGATGGATTCCTACCTAGGTAAGACCTTGTGTTACACACAGTAATTATATAGATACACCTGACTGCTGTATGGTGGACTCCTACCTGTAAGCAAAATGTTTTAGACATATTTCACTTCCATGGAGTTAAGGGGAGCTTAAACAATGGACAGTAACAAGAAGTTTGTAATGACAAGAAATATCATACTGTAGTCTTTATTGCTCCTTTCCAAAGTCTCTTCCTGAACTCTCCTTACACTTTCTCCTTAGTATGGTTAGGTTATAGGATATTCCTTAGTGCTGTTCTTCTACTGGCCAGCAGGTGTCACTCTTTACAAAGCAGAGATATTTAACCCTCCAGAGGTGGACCATCAGCATTTCCAATTAGTGGTCAGGAATGCTTGTTCTTACCTGAACACCTAACATGGAGTTTTAGGGTAAAATTCCATAAATCCAGGTTGGCCAAAAATAAAAAAAAAATAGATGTATAATCAGCCAAATGATATATAGCTACACAATGACCCTTATTATACTGCAAATTTTCTGTTTAACCCTTTGAGGATGAGAGGGATGTGGAACACATTGCATTCCACACCCCTCTTGTTCTCAAGGGGTTAATGTCTACACAAACGATTGCACACAAACTGTGATCAATTGAACAGAATTTTGCACGGAAAAAATGTTGATTGTGTCTTCTTTGCACTCTCCACCCAATTAAACATTTTCCAAACCAAAAAAATAGGGTGCTCATGTGCAAAACGAAAGATTCAAAGAAACATAATGATTGATAAAACGAAATTGATCGAGCAGTTGATCGAATAAAGATTCCATGATAAAAAAGGTAAATTGTGTACTTGAAGATTAGAATAAAGAAATACGTCTTAAATGTGTGCAAAATGCAGGCTTAACTGAAACAAAAATGTAGGGAAAAAAGGTTGCGATTGCATGTAAAGCATATTTGATTAAACAGAACATTAAGCAAACAAGTAAATGTCACTCATGCATGGAGATCGATTGAACAAAACAAAATGTACTTGAAAATACAGTGGAAATAACAAGGAGAAAACAAGTTAAAGCTGATGTTATCATTATCTCTCAAATGATCAAATGAATGGAAATGTTGGTTATAGTACAGAGAGGAAAATTTTGACTATATGACCCCTCCCCCCAATTGATTCGCTCTCATTGATTATATATTAAATAACCAAAGCATGGAAGGAATCATTGAGTTAAAGTTTTCCTCTTCAAATTATTATAGTCATTTTCATTCTTTTTTTACTTGAATCAGAACTATAAAAAGTTTAAAAGAGAACTAAGGCCTCTTAAAGGGTGGAGCTAAGAGCACCTAAAATTCTTTGCCTAATGGAGCCTGGATGTAATTGCACATCTGATCCATGCCAAATGGAGTTCTGCAGCAACTATAGCTGTGGACATCCAATAAAAAACATTTGTGCGCGAATATAATGGACTGCGTTATAAATCAATCCTTCTTAGGTCAATCCTCCTTTTACAGACATTAATCTTCCCCTTACATACATTTTTGGTTTAGGGGACAAGCACACTGGGGGAGATTCACTAAGCAGTGATACAAAGGTGATAAAGTATACATGATTTCTACAGTTTATCACCTCTCCAGTTCCCATGGTATTATGTAGGGTCTATTCACTAAGATTTCTTCAGCTTTGGAGATCTTAGTGCATAGACTCTGTAGAATAACATAGGAACCGGAGAAGTGATATCACTGGAGAAGTCATCTCCACTTTATCACCTCTTTATCACACCTCAGTGAATCTTCATTGAGAGTCAATGAGGGCAATTTAAAGGGATAGTAATGTTTCATAATAAAAGCAGCTCTAATTAATCATCATAGTATTTGGACTTTGGAGAGTGTTATTTCAATTCTGTCAGAGTTGTAGTTCAAGAGTAATTCAATGATAAAGTATCCCCCTCCCGCCCCTTTTACTGATGTAACACTGCTCAGCCAGATCAGAACGGAGGTGCCCAGGTAGACTGCAGAGAGGGACAATCTTCAGTTAAGATAAGGGAAAAACCTGAAAAGCTTGTCAAAGGGGGCAGGGCTTTCATTGTTCTCATAGGAAGAAGATTGTCCCCTGCTGTTATCTGTCTGGTGTATGGACTGCATTCCACATCTGAGAAGAGATTGCTTACACTAGGTAAAAGGGGCGGGAGGGGAAACTTTGCTTGTGAATATCTCTTAAACCATAAAGGTTTGAGAGATAAGACTTATATCGTTCTTCATGTTTTTTAAATGCCTACAAAATAAAATAAAGTTAAAATGAAGTATTACTATCCCTTTAACACTGAGTAGTTGAGGGTAGTAAAGCTCCGTTTAAATCAATGATGATTTTTTTTTTTATTGGTGAAAAAAGAAATTGGGCAAAGATTTTTTTCCCTTCTCTCCTACCTTCGAACGGGTTCAATCCCCATTTAAGTCATTTGGCATTCGGAGATGATTATTTGGCCCCCATGTGGTCCTTTGCTTTGGATCAGAATTTTTGAAGTTATATCGGCCTCAAAGAGCTAAACAGACTTTCAAGAAATTCAGTGATACCTGTTGACTCACGCAGTTTTATCAACCCTTTGAGTGCCAGAGGGGAGTGGCATGAATTGCAAAGCAGTATGTTACGCACTCTATATGACAATTGTCATGTGGCGCAAAGGAGTATTACAATATCTCCAAGCTGTACCGGAAGCAGCTCCGAAAAATCACCCTGTTTCTCCCACCAGGTATAAACACAAATACAATTCCTGAATTCAAGCGCTATAACGGACAGCTCCCAGGAAAAAGATATCATAACTTCTTCATGAAAAAAATCTTATTTATTAAAAATACATATAGATCTCACTAAATCATACATAACCTGGGTGTACTCCACCCTATCTGAAATCAGAGATCCTGGAGTTTTATCCCTGTGATGCTTATATATCACCCATGGGATTACGTTTAACCCATTTAGGTACTCAACCAAATTAGGTCTACGAGTCAAATAGGAATTATAAAATTACTAGTGTAAAAGCCCGTGTACACGGGCCAAGGTCCGGGTAATGTTAACCCTTTGAGTGCCAGGGGGTACGCAACGCATTGCAAATGTGTTGCGTATCTCTCTGGCACTCAAAGGGTTAAGAGGCTGGTCCTGCTCTGCGTCCTGCCGCTGATGCAGTCATGCACTGTAGAGACTGCCTGAAAGCACAAAATTCTCCCAGCACATAACTCCCAGCATTCCTACACCTCCCAGCATTCCGTGCTCCCAGCATTCCTACACCTCCCAGCATTCCATGCTCCCAGCATTCCTACACCTCCCAGCATTCCGTGCTCCCAGCATTCCTACACTTCCCATCATTCTGTGCTCCCAGCATTCTGTGCATTCAGGCAGTATCTACTACGCATGACGGCTTCTGACAAACATCCTAGCGGATTATTACATAGGCTAAATCTCCAATGGGGACTCCCCCCCTCTCCCCTGTATTCTACTCCGGAACAGCTTTTCCAGATATGGTGTTTGTCACACAGGTTTATATAAAAAATAAGTACAAAACAATATATCATCTACACACTTCTGAAAAACATAATTAAAAATAGTCCCCTAAAGTAAAAAACATATTCCACCAGTAGAGAAAAATCAAACATTTTACCAATGTATGAAAAGGTTAAAGGGATAGTAATACTTAAAGTGGATGTGTCACCTATGGACAACATCCCACAAATAGTTAGGTGACACATCCAATACCATAAAAATTTTATTTATTTTTATTTTAAGCTTTGATTTTGTTTAAATTTAACTTACAAAAGTCTGGGCTACAGCCACTTCCGTATAGACTGTAGCCTATTCTCTACCTCTGCTCTCCTCCCTCCTCCGATGACGGAGGCTTCTGTGTGTAAGCTAGAGCGCTCTCATTGGCTAGATATCGATCTCTTCCAATGAGACCGCTCCAGCTTACAGACAAAAAGCCTCTGTCATTGGAGGAGGGAGGAGAGCAGAGGCGGAGCTCTGTAACCGCAGAGAACCACAGTCACCCGGACGTGGCTGCAGCCCAGACTTTTGTAAGTTACATTTAAACAATATCAAAGCTTAAAATAGAAAATAAATAATGTTTTTATGGTGTTGGATGTGTCACCTATTTATGGGATGTTATCCATAGGTGACACATCCACATTAATATGTAAAAAAAAATATATTGTAGTGTTTATCCCCCTGAGTAAAAACAGAGTACTCTCACTGCTGAAAGGTGGTTTATTAAAAATGATTACAGCTCAAAGTTGAATTTTTTAGGTGCAATATCACAGTGGCCTGAAATTATACAGTTGTGCTCTTGCTACACTATCCTATGGACAGCTTTGGCCTGTAGACCATAAATCTCCATAGGATGGTGTAGCAACAGCGCCACTGTACAATTTCAGGCCACTGTGATATTGCACCTAAAAAGATTCAACTTTGAGCTGTAATAACTTTTGAATAAAACAGCAGTGGGAGTACTCTTGTTTTACTCAGGGCTATAAACCCTACAACATTTTTTTTTACATTTTTAGTATTACTATCCCTTTAACACCCTCTACTGTTACTGAAAGGGTTAAATCTATACAGGCTTTCCTCTCATGTATTTTGCATTGGCCTCTCCAGCTACGTCCCATTCTTACTGTAAACTTAGATAAATCCCAATTTAACTTGGAGTAAAATGCTCCATAACAATAAATTCTGAGCATGTCTTTGAGCCATCGTTTCCTTTATTTTATTTGGATTTCCAAATGGGAGTTAGATGCAAAATTAACTAAAATGAATCTGTTTTGTAAGATTCCTGTATAAGAACTGAAGGATTTTTAGCAACAGAACTTAAATAAGGTACCAAAAAAAACACACACTGCATGATGTAGTGGGGTATTGAAATCTAGAAGAATATACATTTTGTAGGGTATTGTGTGGTCCACTGGTACAGTGCAGCATTTACTCACCTTTCTGACTCAGGCCCATTTATAGGACGGAGTGGAAAGAGGAGATAGAGGTGGTATTCAGGGTAATATTTCCCATTAGGCAGAGTAGGTGAATGCAGAGGTTCCATAACTGTGCTGGACACACTCTGAGCTGTAGGTGTGACCAACCCCAATCCACCTGCACCAGAAACCTACTCCTTGTTTAACCATTAGAGTGCCAGAGGGGTGTCCAAAGCAATGTTTTGGTCACCCCTCTGCTACTCAAAGGGTTTCAGGAGGCTGTTTATTTACCAGTTTATATACTAACTAGTTGAAAAGCCCGTGTACACAGGCCACAGTGCCACCCAGCAACCTCAGTTGGTGGCCGGATCCTCTCTTCTCACTGCCCGATCTTCAGTCATTTGCAGTACTGACTGCCTGAATGCGTTGCACCAGGAAGGTGCGCAGAGAGGACTCTGGTCTGAATTCGGAGGGCCCCGCTCCATATGGGCTGCGGTGCGTTTGGGCAGTCAGTACTGTGCATGACTGCAGAGTGGGCAGTCTGTACTGTGCATGACTGTACCGCTCGCAGCAGTCTCTACTGCGCATGACGGCTTCTGACAAACATCCTAGAGAATTAGTATATAGGATTCGGCTGGTTTAGTTATCAGTTAACCTCTTGTACACTGGAGATGTCTCCAACACATTGTTTAGCTATGTATTGGGAACCTCAAGCATCCCGTGGATTAACACTTTAAGGAACAGAAGGGTCGGAACCACATTGCTTCACAATATATTGTACTTCCCTCCAGCCCTTGAAGGGTTAAGAGCCTTTTTTGTGCTTGTATGTTGTAGGATGAGGGTATTTTGTGTACCAGACAACTGTGGATGGGGCAGGGCTATGTGATGAGAGGGGGTGGGGCCATGGGTGGGGCAAAAGGTGCTTAGGGTGCCTTGCTAGGTGAGGCCATGAGATCCTGCTTGTCTGGGAGGTGTTAGGGAAGAGAGGGTGATAGATTATAGAGTGAATAGAAGAAAAAGGAGACATCCATAGAAAATAGGGAGGATAAATATAGGGAGGGTAAATGAGGGGTTATATTAATTTAGGGGTGAAAAATCAGGTATTATTGAACTACAACTCCCATCATCCTCATCCAACCATTGTCTTTGAACTTTTTGGCCTATCCCTAAGTCAGCCTTTGAGTGGGCCAAACAGTTATTCTTCACATAAGAACGGTAAAGGTCATTTTGTCTCCACATAGTATATCTTCCCCATCTTCCTGGCTTCATCTCCATGTATGTCCTGTAAAGGAAAAGAGAAAGACAGATAAGAATACAGATCCTATGACTGAGACATGTGCAGACGTCTCTCCCAAATCACTGCTCATCCTAACACTCCGTAATGTGCTTTCATTTATCCTGTAACATACCTCCCAAGTGTCCCTCTTTAGGAGATATTATGGGTACATACCTCCCAAGTGCCCATCTTTGTGAGATATTAGGGGTCCATACCTCCCAAGTGTCCCTCTTTAGGAGATATTAGGGGTCCATACCTCCCAAGTGTCCCTCTTTAGGAGGTATTAGGGGTCTGTACCTCCCAAGTGTCCCTCTTTAGGAGATATTAGGGGTCCGTACCTCCCAAGTGTCCCTCTTTAGGAGATATTAGGGGTCCATAGCTCCCAAGTGTCCCTCTTTGGAAGATATTAGGGGTCCATACCTCCCAAGTGTCCCTCTTTAGGAGATATTAGGGGTCATACCTCCCAAGTGTCCCTCTTTAGGAGGTTTTAGGGGTCATACCTCCCAATTGTCCCTCTTTTGGAGGTAATAGGTGTCATACCTCCCAAGTGTCCCTCTTTAGGAGATATTATGGGTCCATACATCCCAAGTGTCCCTCTTTAGGAGATATTAGGGGTCCATACCTCCCAAGTGTCCCTCTTTAGGAGATATTAGGGGTCCGTACCTCCCAAGTGTCCCTCTTTAGGAGGTATTAGGGGTCTGTACCTCACAAGTGTCCCTCTTTAGGAGATATTAGGGGTCCGTACCTCCCAAGTGTCCCTCTTTAGGAGATATTAGGGGTCCATAGCTCCCAAGTGTCCCTCTTTGGAAGATATTAGGGGTCCATACCTCCCAAGTGTCCTTCTTTAGGAGATATTAGGGGTCATACCTCCCAAGTGTCCCTCTTTAGGAGGTATTAGGGGTCATACCTCCCAATTGTCCCTCTTTAGGAGGTATTAGGGGTCATACCTCCCAAGTGTCCCTCTTTAGGAGATATTATGGGTCCATACATCCCAAGTGTCTCTCTTTAGGAGATATTAGGGGTCCATACTTCCCAAGTGTCCCTCTTTAGGAGATATTAAGGGTCCGTACCTCCCAAGTGTCCCTCTTTAGGAGGTATTAGGGGTCCGTACCTCCCAAGTGTCCCTCTTTAGGAGATATTAGGGGTCCGTACCTCCCAAGTGTCCCTCTTTAGGAGATATTAGGGGTCCATAGCTCCCAAGTGTCCCTCTTTGGAAGATATTAGGGGTCCATACGTCCCAAGTGTCCCTCTTTAGGAGATATTAGGGGTCATACCTCCCAAGTGTCCCTCTTTAAGAGGTATTAGGGGTCATACCTCCCAATTGTCCCTCTTTAGGAGGTATTAGGGGTCATACCTCCCAAGTGTCCCTCTTTAGGAGATATTATGGGTCCATACCTCCCAAGTGTCCCTCTTTAGGAGATATTAGGGGTCCATACCTCCCAAGTGTCCCTCTTTAGGAGGGATTAGGGGTCATACCTCCCAAGTGTCCCTCTTTAGGAGGTATTAGGGGTCATACCTCCCAAGTGTCCCTCTTTAGGAGATATTAGGGGTCATACCTCCCAAGTGTCCCTCTTTAGGAGATATTAGGGGTCATACCTCCCAAGTGTCCCTCTATTGGAGATATTAGGGGTCCGTACCTCCCAAGTGTCCTTCTTTAGGAGATATTACAGGTCCATACCTCCAAAGTGTCCCTCTTTAGGAGATATTAGGGGTCTATAGCTCCCAAGTGTCCCTCTTTGGAAGATATTAGGGGTCCATACCTCCCAAGTGTCCCTCTTTAGGAGGTATTAGGGGTCATACCTCCCAAGTGTCCCTCTTTAGGAGGTATTCGGGGTCATACCTCCCAAGTGTCCCTCTTTAGGAGATATTAGGGGTCATACCTCCCAAGTGTCCCTCTTTAGGAGGTATTATGGGTCATACCTCCCAAGTGTCCCTCTTTAGGAGATATTAGGGGTCCATACCTCCCAAGTGTCCCTCATTAGGAGATATAAGGGCTCCATACCTCCCAAGTGTCCCTCTTAAGGAGATATTAGGGGTCCATACCTCCCAAGTGTCCCTCATTAGGAGATATAAGGGCTCAATACCTCCCAAGTGTCCCTCTTTAGGAGATATTAGGGGTCATACCTCCCAAGTGTCCCTCTTTAGGAGGTATTAGGGGTCATACCTCCCAAGTGTCCCTCTTTAGGAGATATTAGGGGTCATACCTCCAAAGTGTCCCTCTATTGGAGATATTAGGGGTCCGTACCTCCCAAGTGTCCTTCTTTAGGAGATATTACAGGTCCATACCTCCAAAGTGTCCCTCTTTAGGAGATATTAGGGGTCTATAGCTCCCAAGTGTCCCTCTTTGGAAGATATTAGGGGTCCATACCTCCCAAGTGTCCCTCTTTAGGAGATATAAGGGGTCGTACCTCCCAAGTGTCCCTCTTTAGGAGGTATTAGGGGTCATACCTCCCAAGTGTCCCTCTTTAGGAGGTATTCGGGGTCATACCTCCCAAGTGTCCCTCTTTAGGAGATATTAGGGGTCATACCTCCCAAGTGTCCCTCTTTAGGAGGTATTAGGGGTCATACCTCCCAAGTGTCCCTCTTTAGGAGATATTAGGGGTCCATACCTCCCAAATGTCCCTCATTAGGAGATATAAGGGCTCCATACCTCCCAAGTGTCCCTCTTAAGGAGATATTAGGGGTCCATACCTCCCAAGTGTCCCTCATTAGGAGATATAAGGGCTCCATACCTCCCAAGTGTCCCTCTTTAGGAGATATTAGGATATAAATATACACACACACACACACACACATAGAGATACATATACACACATACATACAGACACATATACACATATACATACAGACACATGCACACACACATACAGACACATATACACATATACATACAGACACATGCACACACACATACAGACACATATACACATATACATACAGACACATGCACACACACATGCACACATACATACAGACACATATACACACACACACATACAGACACATATATACACATACAGACACATGCACACACATACAGACACATGCACACACACACACATACAGACACATATACACACATGCAAAATGAAACACCTACATAGGATCTCTTCATAAATGGACACAACATTAAGTTCCTATTGAAATCACTTTTGTATAAGAAATTTCAAAATGATTAGAAACAAGATGCAAAAAAATAAAAAATATACTTTTTATTGCTCAGTAATTAATTCATAATGGAGCAATTTGCTCCTTAGTAAATCCTAGCCATTTTCTTAAAGGGATAGTAATACGTAAAATGTAAAAAAAATATGTTGTAGGGTTTATCCCCCTGAGTAAAACAAGAGTACTCCCACTGCTGAAAGGTGTTTCATTCAAAAGTTATTAATTTTCAAAGTTGAAAATTTTAGGTGCAATATCACAGTGGCCTGAAATTGTACAGTGGCGTTGTTGCTACACAATCCTATGGAGATTTATGGTCCCGGGACCAGAGCTGTCCTTAGGATCGTGTAGCAACAGCACCACTGTACAATTTCAGGCCAGTGTGATATTGCACCTAAAAAATTCAACTTTCAAAATTAATAACTTTTGAATGAAACAACTTTCAGCAGTGGGAGTAGTCTTGTTTTACTCAGGGGGATAAACCCTACAACATATTTTTTTTTTTACATTTTAAGTATTACTATCCCTTTAACTACATATGTAATGGGTCACACACAAGGCCTGCTAATGTGATCTCTCACAGAGATGAATACCAAGGGGCCTTAACTCTCTGAGTGTCAGAGGAATGCATTGTGTACCCCTCTAGCACTGAAGGGGTTAACAATATAGTAACTTTTATTGTGAAGTTATATTCATTGTAGGATTTTTCTAAAGTTATAACATATCAAACTTATTTGATTTGTCTTTTTTAAAAAACAAACAAAAAAAAAAAAAAAACAACTATATAGAAATGAAGGGAGTTTTGCTTATTTTCTACCCACTATGAATTTCTGCCAAATGACAAACTGTAAAGTTCTCTAAACTGAAACAGAGAGGGATTTGAACTGCAATATATTTTGAATTAAGCATCTCTCGCTAGTGGGTGTACCCCTGTTTCTCTTATCAGATAAAATGTTATAACACTTATATTTTTCATTAAACTATTGCTATTCCTTTAATTGTGGAATTAAAAAGAAAAATAGACCCATATCTCCAAGGAAATGGCCTTGATATTGTCAGTTTTTTACCTCTCATGTCTGACGATACCTTTGTAAACTGGGACAATTGATTACACTATTAACACAATTAAGATGTCACAGTCAGTAGTTGTGCAAAAGGGTCCAAATCTGTTTTATGACTACAGATCCCATCATCCTTAGCTGGTCATTGGTTGACTGAGGATGATGTGAGTTGTAGTAAAAAAACATCTTGAAGCCACTGTTGCTGTGTTTTTACCTTTTATGCACAAAGTCATCTGGTAGATAATGCAATATACATTTTTAACAACGCCATTAACATGTAACATTAACCCCTTAAGGACCGTCGCGCGGACGCGGGGCCGGCACTTGAGGACCATGTTTGTTTGTTTTTTTTTGTTAGCGATTCCGGTTCAGGGCTTCCGGTGCGGCATGTAGCTGCGCAGGGAGCCCAGAACTCCATGACGTACGTACCAGGACCGTCAGTGGTCCTTAAGTGCTGGACCGCCGTGACGGTCCTGGTACGGCAATGGTCCTTAAAGGGTTAAGGGCCATATGTCCAAAGAGATAACGTTAAAAAAAATGTCATATGAATGAGAAAAATAAGTAATTGTATGCATGAATGACATATTTTCTATAGAGTGTTTGTGGTCGGGCCTAGGAGAGATTATGATGATAAGGTGTATGTCGGATGCCTATTGCCCATTCCGACCTGTAAGGTAGGCCTAAGAGTGGGCCCACATATATAAGAAAAAGAGTTAAATTGATAGAGCTGAGAAAAGGGGTTTGGGTTGGGTGGGTAACACAGAGCTCAGTCGGAGCTCTGAGCAGTCCCGAGGAAAGGATTGAGGTTGGTATAAATGTCTCCAACCGGCCCTCCACAACTCCAGGCTAACCAATAGCCTTACATATAACAAAAAAACAGTAATGTCCGTCGTGTACGAAATAAAACAAGAATTGTCGTTGAAAGGGGCGGAACAAGGGTAGGGCTTAAATATCCACCAGTGTCGGCAATGAAAATATGTCAGTTTCAACGAAAAAAAATGTTGTAAAAACAACAAAAATTTAAAAAGTTAAAAATTGTAGTAAAATGTAGAGATATGAATCTGGAAAACGTTTGATAGGGAAATAAAAATGTATCTATTGATAAGATAGAAATAGCCAGGTATATTTATAATAATCATTAAAATAGTTATTATAGATTCTAACACTCTTTAAAAATGCTAAATTATAATATTTTATTCAAAATTGTTATTGGTTGTATGAATAATCTTAATTGCTATCTACAAAATAAAAACATTTTAACATACCAATATTCTTGTCACTACTCACAATAGCATTTCCGCTACAGCTTTGTCATTTTTTTACGACATTTCCAGTCAGAAATCATACTTCACAGAAAAAAAAACCTATTTTCTATAATAAACGCCATTCTTTGAAAATATATATGAAGACTACGGCAACGTACAATAAAATGTCATTAAAAACGACAAAAGCTATTATGCTGCTTCTTTGAATATACGGCCCTATAAGGGAACAGTGTGTTACCCACATCCACACCCACCTGAACTATTGACACCAAGTTACAATCCTATGGAAATGAAACATTCAGTTTCCAATAATATCACATCTCTTCATGGATGGCAGAAGCAATCTGTGACAGACAATAAAGCAGGAAACTGGAAAAGGAAAAGTCATACATTTATTGATTAAAGGGAAACATTCACATCAGAAAAACTTTTTTTCATTTAACTAATAAAACTATATTAGCTTTGTTTTTTTTAAAGGAGCAGTAAACTTTTTTTATGAAAAAATATATATTGTAGGGATTTTCGAACTGAGTAAAATAAGGGTACTCCCACTGCCAAGAGATTTATATTTCCAGAGTTATTACAGTTTAAACCCATGTTTTTTTACATTAACAGTGCCCTCTAGTGGTCAAATTCTAATTAGATTTCCTGTTAGATTCTAATGGAGAGGAAAGTCAGAAAAGTCAGAGACACACAGTTCTCCATAGAATGTGATAGAAACTGCCTGTCACTTCCTGTCAGTTAGAACACTCAGGAAGTAAACACAGTAAATTCACTTCCTGTCAGTTAGATCTATCAGGAAGTAAACACGGTAAATTCACTTCCTGGTTATTTAAACTGCTATACATTTTGAATAAAATATCTGACAGCAGTGGAAGTGACATTGTTTTATTCAGCAGGAAAAGATCTATACAATATGTGTTTTTATAAAAATAAGTTTACTGCTCCTTTAAATATAGATCCCTACTAGTGGAGATATCAAGAGTGAAAATCGGGCACATCCTGCAAGCTCAGTAGCATGGTAAATGGGGCTTGTAACGATAGTCCACATAAATGCCATTACGAAGGCAAGCATAAACGCGCTTCGTGGGGCAGTTGGGAGGGAGGTGGGAAGTCCTACAGCGTTGTGAGGACACATACGGGGTGCCGCAGACTGCTAAAGATACTAGTAGGTATCTACATTTTTTTTAAAAAAGCCAACGCTAATAATTTTATTAGTTAAAGCCCATGCACAAAAGTTTTTATGAATGTTCCCCTTTAACTAAGTGGCTTTAGGATGCAAACTTTCAAGACAATGCACATATGCCTGAAGAAGACACCTAAGTTATCTTGAAAGCTTGCGCCCTAAACTCACTTGGTTAGCCAATAAAGGTATCTCTTTTTCTCTGCCAGTCTGCTTTTTCTATGGCTAACACTGTGCAATGTTTTACCTATAAGGACAATAAAGTCATAGGGATTCCTATATGATGGGATCTCTACTGGAAACCAATTATATGCACATACACCCGACTGCTGTATGTATGTTCTGTTACACAGAGTAATTATCAGAATATGTATATCTATAATATAGACTAGTATCTACAGATAAAATATAAGTCTATAATACAGATTAGTATTTACAGATAAAATATATGTGTATAATACAGAATATAAAGTATATCTATAATACAAACTAGAATCTACAGATAAAGTATATCTATAATAGAATACAATCTACAAATAAAATATATCTATAATACAGACAAGAATCTACAGATAAAGTTATATGTGTAAAACAAATAAAAATCTATAGATTTCAGACAGTAAGAAGCCAACTTATCTCAGAGGGAGCAGCACGAAAGAGGAGGTTTGAAGGCGGCTTCCCAGTTTATAGGGATTGTGGGAGTGGTTAACTGGGGGTGGAGTATGATGCGTTCAGTTCTTTTTTTTTTCTCTGTATGTAACAATAAAGTTTTCTCTTGCTGCTGAGTGGAGCAGTGGAGAAGGATTATAGCATAATATTCGCCTCCGTATCTTTAACAAAATTCCGACTTTCCGTCACAATGTTAGGAAAATCCACGATATACCTGCTGTATGATGGACTCCGCCCTAGGTAAGTGCTTCTGTTACACACAGTAATTATTTAGATACATCTGATTGCTGTATGATGGACTCCTACCTAGGTAAGTACTTCTGTTACACACATTAATTATATAGCTATACCGGACTGCTGTTTGATGGACTCCTACCTAGGTAAATCCTTCTGTTACACAGTAATTATATAGATGCACCTGACTGCTGTATGATGGACTCCTTCCTAGGTAAATCCTTCTGTCACACACAGTAATTATATAGATACACCTGACTGCTGTATGATGGACTCCTACCTAGGTAAGTACTTCTGTTACACACAGTAATTATATATATATATATATATATATATATATATATCTATATATATAAAAGAAGACTTTGTGCCTGGCAAAACACACCCAGGGGCGGCAGTAAAAAGGATTACTGCTGCCATTGGGTGATTCTGTGGGAGTGTGATTTTTGGCCTGCCCCCACTATCCAGCCCGCCCACCACTATCTAAGGCTGAAAAAAAAAATGGCTGCCACACACTCCTACACCACAGACACATGCACATGCCCTCCCACACACACACTAGCAGACACATACACACATATACACACACGCACTCTGAGGATGATGGGAACAATGTTCAAGCTACAGCTGGAAGGCCATGGTCCAATCTGTATTATGCAGCTTCTTCATTCCCTGTCTTTGAGCCTACACAGCTCTGCTAATTACTACAAGTGAGCTGATTTCTAAACAATCAGCAGGAGGATACTGGCTTGCTGAGAAAGTGGAAACAACGGCAGAGAGGTGATCAGGCAGTGCAGAGCAAGGCTTCAGCTGAGCTGGTAAATGGCAGAGACATGGATGTGACTGTATTTATATATTGCACAAAGAGAGAGAAAGAGAGCAGGTTGTTTGTCAGTCTGTCTGTAAGTAGAGGTGCCAGTTCCTGCAATCATCTCCATGCTGTACATAGCTCACTGTATAGCATGTATGACAAACTATTTATATATGGTCTGGCACTGTATAGTATACAGTCTGTGTATAAGGACTGGCACTATACAGTATAGGAGGGACAGTCCCTGTTTGACACCCAAATCCCTCTGCTCCTCTATTTAGGAGATCACACGGTGTGGTGTATATACAGTAGGCTGACCAGACCTCACCTTTAACTGGGGACACATAGGAAATAGGCATATTTCAGGAGTGCACCAAAATCAAAGCAGCCCTGCAGTATGCATTTTTCATATGTGTCACTGGTTAAAGGTGAGGTCTGGTCAGCCTAATGTACAAGTGTATCAGATTGCTCCACATCAGTAAAACCCACGGTAATGTGGGTATAAACTTCTGTATATATCTGTTAAATTGGTCTGTGTAAAAAAATACTTTCATCTTCTTCTAAATCATTCACTTACAGAAAGAGTAACTTAACCATTTCAGTGCCAGAGGAGATGCAATGCATTGCTTACCCCCTGGCACTCAAAGGGTTAAAAATTCTCTACAATGGTCTGGCACTGTATAGCAGTGGTTCTCAATCTGTGCCCTCAGTGGCTATTAACAGGCCAGGATTTTAGAATTTCCTTTTAAGAGCACAGGTGAGTTAATCAATATGACTGAGCCTCTGATCGACACACTTGTGTTCTAGCAGTGAAATTCCTAAGTCCTGGCCTGTTAGTGGCCACTGAGGGCATGGGCTGAGAACCTCTGCTGTATAGTATACAGTCTGCATGTGTCTGTGTATAAGGACTGGCACTATACAGTATAGGAGGGACAGTCCCTGTTTGACACCCAAATCCCTCTGCTCCTCTATTTAGGAGGTCACATTGTGTGGTGTATATACCAGTGTATCAGATTGCTCCACATCAATAAAACCCACAGTAATGTGGGAATAAACTTCTGTATATATCTGTTAAATTAGTCTGTGTAAAAAAAATACTTTCATCTTCTTCTAAATCATTCACTTACAGAAAGAGTAACTTAACCATTTCAATGCCAGAGGGGATGCAATGCATTGCTTACCCCCTGGCACTCAAAGGGTTAAAAATTCTCTAAAATACACCACCAGCCACGCCCCCAGTAACACCACCGAAAACACAAGTGTCCCTCTTTGGCCATATGAAATGTTGGGAGGTATGTTACTTACACTGCTCACACTGTATGTATTTATGTTCTGATTTGCAGCTGTGTGTCACTGTTTGTGTTGTCAGTGCATGTGTGTGTATATGTGTGTGTTGCATGTGTCTCTGTCTATCACTGTGTGTACCTTTCTGACACGTACACCCTACGCTATAATTCACTATCATAACATTTATTTAAAAAAAAAGAAACATTTCCTGCATAACATGACGGGCAACGCCGTCCCAAACTGCTAGTATATATATATATACACCTGACTGCTGTATGATGGACTCCTACCTAGGTAAGTCCCTCTGTTTTACACACAGTAATTATATAGATACACCTGACTGCTGTATGATGGACTCCTACCTAGGTAAGTGCTTCTGTTACACACAGTAATTATATAGATACACCTGACTGCTGTATGATGGACTCCTACCTAGGTAAGTGCTTCTGTTACATACAGTAATTATATAGATACCCCTGACTACTGTATAATGGACTCCTACCTAGGTAAGTACTTCTGTTACACACAGTAATTATACAGATACACCTGACTGCTTTATGATCAACTCCTACCTAGGTAAGTGTTTCTGTCATAACTGACAAGAAAAAAATTAAGGAAGAAAGAAAGAACATAAAAACATATTTTAAAGCTCGGTATTTTACTATTTAATCTGCAGCTACACCCACCCCCTGTAGTGGTAACATCATACTTCTTACCCAAGCTTCACACCTCATTTTGATTGTCAGAAATGTCCAATGCATTCATACAAGAAAGTTCAACTGTAAAGTTAGCAATCAAAGGTTTTCCCTTCAGCACCACGGACAGTTACTGCAGTCTGTAAACTGTATTTGGTCGGTTGTGAGTCCTGGGCTGGCAGCACTGCAGCCAACCCACATAAATACGGACTCATTGCCACTGAAAATGGAATGATAAATAGCTCTAGTGTGCGGGATGAACACTGCCTGAGCTGTCAAGATGAGTTACTTGTAACACAGGGATAGGGAACCTTTGGCTCTCCAGCTGTTTGGGGATGCTGTTATAGTCCTCAACAACTGGAGAGCCAGATGTTGTCTACATGGTTCTAACAGAAATGTTCAAGTATGCCAGTTTTAATTTGGAACTGTGAGTTTGTAACAATGATGTGATTTTGGAAGAGCTTTTAAAAGCGAACTATGTTAGGTATTTTTTTATTTAAAACAATAGTTTATAAGGTATTTAGCATTACTTATGTGTCAGTTAATGCAAGTCCTCCAGGCATGCCCGATAGACTCACACATTCCACACAGATCAGCATTACCAACTGTCATTTCCTACCAGGAAGTACTAGCTCAGCTGCAAAACCGGGACATAAAGATGAAATATGTCAAAAACTATTGTTTGAAATAAAAAACGAGTAACAAAAATACTGGTGTGTTTCAAGAGCAAAGTGCTTTTCCAAATCACCTATATGTAACAAAGTGATAGTACCACTTTAAACAAGTATTTAGCCCTTTGTGTGCCAGAGGGGACTACTTTGCTTTGCTCTGCAATATGTTGCACAGCCCATTGGCGGTGAAATGGTTAACACGTGCATTCACCATGTAGCTAGATGCCTTTCTGTGCATTATGCATGTTATGATCACACCAGATTTCCACCCATTCGTATAAAGATCAGGGAGGATTTTATTCAAGGTGTTAATGTCTTACTTAACCCTTTGAGTGCCAGTGGGTATGCAACGCATTGCTCTGCAATGTGTTGCGTACCCCTTTGACACTCAAAGGGTTAAAATAAATGGGTAAATACAGTGTATATATATATAATTTACTTATTTTATTTATTTTAAGGGACAATGAACAACACATGCATACATTTATAGTAACACCTTGCGAACCAGAGGTCTATGCCATGCATAAATCCACAATGCATTGCACTCCCTTCTGGTCCTTAAGGAGTGAAAGGGTACAGTATATGTTATTGTCCCTTTATCATTTTGGATGCTAAATATGTTTACAATGCAGTGCTTGATTGCCTTGGAGATATTGCTAGTAATGATGAGAGAAACATCAGCGATATGTTTTTCGTGGTTCTAATTCTGTGGATTTGAAAAATATTCTGGGTCTGTTAAAACTGATCTGGTATAAATCGCAGAGGGACAGTGTGAAGGGGGCAGGGTTAGGAAGGTACAGGAGAGGATGATAGAACGTATGTGGGGAGATCGAGACAACAAGATGGGGACAGAAGTGAGCTCCTGAGTAAGAAATGATTGGGGGGAGAGAGAAATGGCTTCTTAGTATGGACAGAGAGAGGTAGGGCCTTAGTATGGGACATGCAGGGGAGTAGAAACCGGGGGAGATGGGGGGGATGCATCCCCCCCAGGGAATCATGTGGGGGACAGATAATGTAAAAATCCCCCCCAGGTGCTAGGCGCAATGGCCAAAGGGGAGCAGGCTCTAGGTGACCGACAGGAGGGGGGTGCACTGCACAGTACTCCCTCCTGCTGGTCACCTCCTTGTAGCCTGGCCAAGCAGAGCGGGCCTTGGCTAGAGGAGCTTCTGTATCCTCTACCCCGGTCTGACAGGAAGCTGCACGCCAAGCACAATGATCACTTCCTGTCAGACCAGGTAAAGGATCAGAAGCTCCTCTACCGCGGTTCACTTGGCTATGCTACAAAGAAGGTACAGAGGGGCTGTGGGGAGCAAAGTGACACACGGGGGGCTGTAGGGGTAAAGAGACACATGGGGGGCACAAAGTGACACACAGTGGGGCTGAGGTAAAAAATGCTATCCCCCCCAGATTTGTGGGGGTTGCTACTCCTCTGGGGACAAGGAGAATGAAGGAACCTTAGCATGATACAGAGATATACACTGAGAAGTGGCCTTAGCATGGGACAGAGAGAAGGGTCTGTAATATGGGGCAGAGAGAAGGGTCTGTAATATGGGGCAGAGAGAAGGGTCTGTAACATGGGACAGATTGAGAGAAAAGGTCTTGGTATGGCACAAAGAGAAAGGTCATGGGGAAGAGATGCTTTACCATGAGACAAAGAGAGATCGTTCCTTAGCATGTGATGGGGGCTTCACATGGGACAGAGAGAGTGTCTAGGCCTTAACATGGGACAGATAGATAATCTGGGCCTTAACATGGGACAGATAGATAATCTGGGCCTTAACCTTGGACAGGTAGATGATAATCTAGGCCTTAACATGGGACAGAGAGAGAGAGTCTTGGCCTTAACACTGGACAGAGAGAGAGAGTCTTGGCCTTAACATGGGACAGAGAGATAGTCTTGGCCTTAACATGGGACAGAGAGAGAGTCTGGGCCTTAACATGGGGCAGAAAGAGAGAGACAGGCATACCTGGGAACTCTAAGGGTTATACCCCAAATCTCAGGGTGAGGAGAGTCCAGTGTTACCTACTATATTATTTGCTGAAATTAAATGTTTCTTTAGTCTCTAAATTGGTGCCGTTTGTACCAGAAAGACGGGGGAGATGCCCTGCTTATCTTTTTTGTGTTTAGGCATTGAGACCTCTAAGTTATAACAAGTGAAAGGTTCCTTGTGGACTAAGTGGATCACCCCTGGCTTAGAACAAGCAGGGACATATTGCATAAAATCTACATTATGGGAAGCTTTAAGGGTTAATATTTTAGAGATCTAAGGATCAGCTCATCTTGAAAGTTCCCAGGTTTGGATACAGGGCCGTACCCTGGGACAGAGACAAGAAGGAAGCAACACAGAATGGAGCTGGAAGAAGGAGATTAAAAGGACTGTGGAAGAAGGAAGGGCACAGAGTTTGGGACATTTGAAGGGAAAATGAAGGGGAGAGAGGAGGAGGAGCAGGGAAAGTAGGGGTTAGGGGCGGGGGGGAGAGACATGCTGCAGACCTTCCCGAAGACATCCTTCTACTTTTATCACAACAAGTGACATGGACCGCAATGTGCTGGGATTGAGGTCTGAAGGTAAGTGAACCTGCTTTTCTAATAATACTGACATCACATGATTGCTCTTTCAGCTTTCTGATTGGTTACAAATGCAAACAAAACGCCACACTGATACACCCGTTCTATAAGAGCTTGTTTTATACAAATATGTTTCACTCATCATTAAAGGGATAGTAGTGTTTCACAATTAAAGCATCTCCAACTAATCTTCATAGTATTTGGCCCATGTACAATGTTATTTCAATACTGTCCGAGTTGTAGTTCAAGAGTAATTGAATGATAATGTAGATGTAACACTGCTCGCCTTAGAGCAGCAAGACTGTCTGGATGGATCACAGATAGGGACAAACCTAAGGAAACGCCTGAAAAACCTGTCAAGGGGTACAGGGTTTTCCTTATGATCACAGTAAGAAGATTGTCCCTTACTGTGATCTGTCCAGTCAAGGGACCAGATTCCACATCTGAGAAGAGATGGCTTACACTAGGTAAAAGGGGTGGGAGGGGGATACTTTATCATTCAATTACTCTTGAACTACAACTCTGACAGTATTGAAATAACACTCTCCATGGCCCAGATACTATGAAGATTAAGTGGAGCTGCTGTACCTGTGAAACATTACTATCCCATTAACCTGTAGCATCCAAGACTTAAAAAAGCCCAGCTTAACCTTCATTGTTTAATATTTGGAAATATATCCCCCTCATATAGCTCAGCCTGATATTTTTTTACAGATATATTTATGCCTTGGAGACATCTCTAGCATTCAATGGGTTAACCCTTTGAGGATCAGAGTGGTAGGCAACGCATTGCTTTGCAATGCATTGCGTACCCATCTGGCACTCAAAGGGTTAAAAATTAACTCATTGGAACCTCATCTTCTTAATTATGAAGACCAGAGTCGCATACAAAGTGAAATGTGTTGCACACTCAACTGCCCTTAAAGGGTTAAAAAATAGCCTCAGCTGTAAGCCTTAGGTGTATTTATCAAGGCAAAAGTGGAATTCCTCTAGGGCTGGACAATTGCGCTGTTTGTTTTGGGGTTTTTTATCAACGACACAGCTATTTTACATCAATGGGATTTTATTTACGGAACAGCAATTTTATCCTAGAATCGTTTTATTTTTGTCATGATAAATATAGCCCTTTGAAAATAAATTCCCCAAATAAGTAGTAATATCATGATGTATTTAACTGCCCGCGTGGTATCTTCATTGTAATCGGAGAAGACTGGGATTTAACCTTTTGAGAGCAAGAGCCCACCTCCTGGCGTTTGAATGGTAACAGTTGGTGAAGCTAAAAAAAAAAATGACAATCATCCATCACGTTCAAACTTTGCCATATCACCCTTGTTAATACAGAGGAAGCCTAAATAACAAACAAACACTGAAGCCATTTCCAATTAACCCTTTGAGTGCCAGAGGGGTACGCAATGCGTTGCGTACCCCTCTGGCACTCAAAGGGTTAAGCCCAAGTGGGTAAAAAAAATTCCCTTCCTCCAAAAGACAGATATTTTCCTGGCACAACATCCTATCTACAATGAAAACCATCTATGTTAATGCTCCATGCTGTTCTCAGCTAGATTGGTATCCATTACTTTTTTTTAAATCATCTACGGCAGTGGTTCTCAAGCTTTTTTGCTCAAGGTACCCCTAATATGCAGTCTGATATTTTTGTGACACCCCTATCATGTTATGTCATTTGTCAAGGGTGTAATTAAAGGGATAGTAATGTCAGAAAAAAAGTATTAACGATATGGGAGATACAATTAAAAGAGAATACTTGCACTTATTCGTATCTCTCAAACTGTTATGGTTTGAGAGATATAGGAAAATAAAGTTCTCCTCTCCCTCCCCTTTCTGCTTGATGAGCTGTAAAGCTGTTAGAAGCAGATTCTGGTTCCTGGATCAGATGGTGGCTCTTCAGCAGCGCCAATATAGCAATACCTAAAAATAAATACTTCATTAGAACGGTCTACAATGTGTGCCTGGTTTGAAAGAGTATGTTGTAGACCATTCCGATGAAGTATTTATCTTTAGATATCGTTATATCGGCTCTGCTGAAGAGCCACGTCTGGTCAAGCAACCAGAATCTGCTTCTGACAGCTCTACAGCTCGTCAAGCAGAAAGGGGAGGGAGCGGAGAACTTTATTTTACTATCTCTCTCAAACCATAACGGTCTGAGAGATACAAATCAGTGCACATACTCTCTTTTAATTGTATCTACCATATAGTTAATATTTTTTTCTGACATTTCTATCCCTTTAAGGTTACGATTACATGAATATAAAGTTACTGTTATAAACATATTGCACATAGTAATATCCATAACTATACAGCTGTAAGTCTACATTAAAATTTTTGTCAAAGCCTTATCGATAAAAATTGGGCACCCTAAGTGGATGTCTGTGGCACACCAACATGCCATAGCACCCTAGTTGAGAAACACTGATCTACAGTATCTGTAAACACAGCTCCCGAGGCAAAGAATTCCACAGCCTTATTGCCCTTACTGTAAAAAAAAATCCCTGCCTTTTTCAGTTGAGAGCACTATTCCTCTAGTCTTAATGGATGACCCTTTGTTTTTTGCTCAGCTCTGAGTAATAGATCCTCACAGAGGTATTTGTAATGGCCTTCAATATATTTGTAATATCACCTCTTAGATGAACCTTCTCTGATGTAAACAAACAAAGTTTGGTTAGTTTCTTTTCATATCTAAAATAGTTGAACAGCCCATTACACGGGCCACAGTGCCACTGCCACCCGGTCGCGGATCAGTCATGCGCAGTAGAGACTGCCCACGCCATGGCTGATACAGGGCTGAACGCTCCTTCGGAGCCGCGGCGCGGGCAGTCTCTACTGCACATGACTGCAGCACGCGCAGCAGTGTCTACTGCTCATGTCGCGGCGTTACACACGATTTAGCGAATTATTATATAGGATTACTATCCCTTTATCAGTTTTGTTGCACATCTCTGCGCTTTTTTCAGTTCAATAATGTAATGCTGGTGCTCAAAGTTGTACTCCATGTTCTAGATGAGACCTTACCAAGGAGTTATAAAGAGGCAGAATTATATTCCCATCCCGTGCATCGATACAGCCCTTTTTTATACATGACAGTCCCCTTTATTTCTTATAAATATATTGCACATAATAAAAGCATTTTATGGAGTGCCATGCCTGATTCCTTAGAATGGAATGAGCTGTCGTAGGTGGGCATTCCATGTCTCAGCTAATATTTTTTTGTCTTTTAAATAGACATTAAAGAGTTACAACACAACCTTTAACTCTTTGAGTGCCAGAGGGGTAAGCAATGCATTTCAAAGCAATGCGTGGCTTACCCCTCTGGCATTCAAAGGGTTTAAAACAGAAATGATGCCAAAGTTAACTTATTACTTCTTTTAATATGTAACCACTGTTTTTAACGGGTTTAATACGATTGATGACACGTGTGTGAGTGTAATAGGATCGGATGCCCTAAATAATTTAAGCACCATTTGCAGGCCGTTTAACCTTTTGAGTGCCAGGGGGTATCCATCATATACCCTCTGGCACTCAAAGGGTTATATATATGTATATATATATATATATATATATATATATATATGTAATGAGGGAAAAAATTATTTGTTCCCCTGCGGATTTTGTACGTTTGCCAGCTGACAAAGAAATGATCAGGCTATAATTTTAATGGTAGGTTTATATGAACAGTGAGAGACAGAATAACAACAAAAAAAATCCTGAAAAACGCATTTCAAAAAAGTTATAAATTGATTTGCATTTTACTGAGTGAAATAAGTATTTGACCCCTTTGCAAAACATGACTTAGTACTTGGTGGCAAAACCCTTGTTGGCAATCACAGAGGTCAGACGTTTCTTGTAGTTGGCCACCTGGTTTGCACACATCTCAGGAGGGATTTTGTCTCGCTCCTCTTTGCAGATCCTCTCCAAGTCATTAAGGTTTCAAGGCTGATGTTTGTCATCTTGAACCTTCAGCTCCCTCCACAGATTTTCTATGGGATTAAGGTCTGGAGACTGGCTACGCCACTCTAGGACCTTAATGTGCTTCTTCTTGAGTCACTCCTTTGTTGCCTTGGCCGTGTGTTTTTGGTCATTGTCATGCTGGAATACTCATTCGTGACCCATTTTCAATGCCCTGACTGAGGGAAGGAGGTTCTCACCCAAGATTTTATGGCACATGGCCCCGTCCATCATCCCTTTGAAGAGGTGAAGTTGTCCTGTCCCCTTAGCAGAAAAACACCCCCAAAGTATAATGTTTCCACCTCCATGTTTGACGGTGGGGATGGTATTCTTGGGGTCACAGGCAGCATTCCTCCTCCTCCAAACACTGCGAGTTGAGTTGATGCCAAAGAGCTTGATTTTGGTCTCATCTGACCACAACACTTTCACCCAGTTCTCCTCTGAATCATTCAAATGTTCATTGGCAAACTTCAGACAGGCCTGTACATGTTCTTTCTTGAGCAGGGGGACCTTGCGGGTGCTGCAGGATTTCAGTCCTTCACGGCGTAGTGGGTTACCAATTGTTTTCTTGGTGACTATGGTCCCAGCTGCTTTGAGATCATTGACAAGATCTTCCTGTGTAGTTCTGGACTGATTCCTCACCGTTCTCATGATCACTAAAACTCCATGAGGTGAGATCTTGCATGGAGCCCCAGACTGAGGGAGATTGACAGTTATTTTGTGTTTCTTCTATTTGCGAATAATCACACCAACTGTTGTCCCCTTCTCACCAAGCTGCTTGGTGATGGTCTTGTAGCCCATCCCAGCCTTGTGTAGGTCTACAATCTTGTCCCTGACATCCATGGACAGCTCTTTGGTCTTGGCCATGGTGGTGAGTTTGGAATCTGATCGATTGCTTCTGTGGACAGGTGTCTTTTATACAGGTAACAAGCTGAGATTAGAAGCACTCCCTTTATGATAATGCTCCTAATCTCAGCTTGTTACCTGTATAAAAGACACCTGGGAGCCAGAAATCATGCTGATTGATAGGGGGTCAAATACTTATTTCACTCAGTAAAATGCAAATCAATTTATAACTTTTTTGAAATGCGTTTCTCAGGACTTTCTTTGTTGTTATTCTGTCTCTCACTGTTCAAATAAACCTATCATTAAAATTATAGACTGATCATTTCTTTGTCAGTGGGCAAAAGTACAAAATCAGCAGGGGATCAAATAATTTTTTCCCTCCCTGTATATATATATATATATATATATATATATATATATTATTATTATTATTGTTGTTGTCTCTTTAACCCTTTGAGTGCCAGAGAAGTATCCAGCATATTGCAATGCATTGGTTACCATTATGGCACTCAAAGAGTTAACCCCTTGAATGCTAAAGAGGTTTCCAACAAACGATGATGCATCAAAGAACTTAAAAAAAGCTCTTAAACTTTTTTGTTTTACTTTTAACACGTTGAATAAAATCCATCTGGAAAATGTATTTTCAGATTCACTGGAATCTAAGCATTTTAACTCTTTAAGGACCAGCGGAGTGTAGAACACATTTCTGGTCCATTAAACAGTTAAGAAAAAGTGGGTACCACTAATGTAAAGGGGAAGTAAGTCGCAGGAATAAATGATTCTTCATTTGGTTGCAGAAGGACGTATCTAGGTAGGTGACGGTGTCAATGATATCTATTTACTGTTGGTCCTTGTTTGGTTTGTTTTATATACATCTGAACATTACTGCCATGTAGAGAAGTCATTGATACGGGTGACAGAACCATAGAAGCCCCCCTGCTGCAGTTCTGTCTCCCTTGTTATAAACTCACCTTTTTCATATGTTCCAACACCAATCGTAATGCCTGGATGGGGGTCTGTCTGACAGTCAGCCCATGTGAACTCCAGCCAAAAAGTTTTGGCTGGAGTCCACATGAGTCTTCCAACCTCAAACCCCGCTCATGTGACAAGGTCTATAATAGGCACATAGGCCTCTGTACAGGCCTTCCTTACAGCATCCTCACTGCAATATTATGTGAAAGCAGTAAAATATAGCTTTCTGGACTTCACTCAAAGCTATAATCTCCCAAATGAAAAGCATCATAGCCCATCATTGTACTATCATCAGTGCACTGGTGTCACCATTATGAAAGGAGCCATTTTATTACCATGAGAATGTTTATATGAAGGTCCGTGGTTGGTCTCCTTCTCTAAGACTGATAGAAGGTGTGAATTTACAATGGTGATTCCATGCTAAATCAGATGTGGGAATCAGTGTTAAGTGCATACACCTTCCTAATTCCTGTTAACTAAGCTATGTATGCCATAAAGCCTCCGTTTAAAGGGATAGTAATGTTTCATAATAAAACCAGCTCTAATTAATCATCATAGTATTTGGACTTTGGAGAGTGTTATTTCAATACTGTCAGAGTTGTAGTTCAAGAGTAATTTAGTGACAAAGTATCCCCCTCATGCCCCTTTTACTGATGTAACACTGCTCAGCCAGATCAGAAGGGAGGTGTCCAGGTAGACTGCAGAGAGGGACAATCTTCAATTAAGCTAAGGAAAAAACCTGAAAAGCTTGTTAAGGGGGGCAGGGCTTTCATTGTTCTTATAGGAAGAAGATTGTCCCCTCCTGTTATCTGTCTGGTCTATGGACTGGATTCCACATCTGAGAAGAGATTGCTTACACTAGGTAAAAGGGGCGGGAGGGGAAACCTTGCTTGTGACTATCTCTCAAACCATAATGGGTTGAGAGATAAGACTTATATCGTTCTTCATGTTTTTTTAATGCCTACAAAATAAAATAAAGATAACACAAAGTATTACTATCCCTTTAACATTGCTTGCACCAAGGAGAAGGTAATGTGTTAGACTGTGGGTGTTTCAGGGCATTAATATTCTCAGTTCAAAAATGTAGTCCATATATTATCATGTCATACACAACTTTGTTGCCATTATTGTGAATTTCCTTGTGCAAGCTATGGGGCAGGCATGCAGGGCATGCTAACATTAATGCTTAGGGTGCCAGAGAGATGTCTAACACGTTGTATTGTGTACCCCTCTGGCACTCAAAAGATTAAAGTCCTGTGACGGCAGAATGTGCTCACTGGCATGCAATAACAGTACTCATACAATGGCGTGGGCACCCCTACATTTAGCCATTTGCCCTAAAGTCCATTGTTTATTGGAGGGGGGTTAACCAAAAGAAGAGTTAAAATGGGGATCCTCAAATACAAGCAACTGCAAATAATGTGTGTGTGCACTCAGCTGCTTTATGAAAGACACCTACCTAGGTAAATTCTTCTGAGCAATTTAATTCTATAGTTAAAGTTCTCCTTTAAGAAGAGGTTAAAGGCAAAGTTGATTAAAGGGGGCAATAATGAGTCACAGCATATGAATACGTAGGGGGTGATGCATGGGCGGATTGTCCTATTGGGGGATCTAGTATCCCCCTGTGGGCCGCTAGATCATGGGCCTGTGGGGGAGATCAGAGGATCTCACCTCACCGTCCCACGATATTTTGAAAGAGAGGTCTGTGTTGCCACCGGCACAGACACTCTCTGTGACAGCCTTCAGTACCGCACAGGGACCACAAGGGGGCGTTGATAGGGACGTCAGTGCAGATAGTGGGCTGCTTTAACCCTTTGAGTGCTAGATGGGTACAGAATGCATTGCAAAGCAATGCATTCCATACCCCTCTGGCACTCAAAGGTTTAAAAAAAATGCCCGGGCTGGTATTCCCCTACAATCCGCCCCTGGGGTGATGTATAAAAAGCCTTCTTAGTGTATACTTAAGAATTGTCACTAAAATTCCCAGCGCCTGGTCATATTTATAAAGGAGTAAAGTCATGTGTATAAATATGTCTATCTGAGAATATTCGCACCTGTGAATATATTTTCGCACACACAGCGTTATTATATACTTCCAATCAGAACACGTTATACCTGGCATTATAATTTAATCCCTAAAACTGCCTTTATTTTTGGGGCAATTACTGAATTTCTTTATAAATACACGGACACAATTCTTATTTGGCCAAAACCATTTTTACTCAACTAACTGGAGTCAGCACTTAGCAAAATGTCGTTAGATGTTTATACATATCCATATCCTTATGTCACTTTGAGACAGTTATACAGATGCATTCTTTATAACTCAGTTTTATACACCTGTAGTTACTTAGTGCAGGGCTGCCCAAGTTCAGTCCTCCAGTGCCACCAACAGGCCAGGATGTAAGGATTTCCCTGATTAAGCACAGGTGAGATAATCAGTGGATCATTCATTGTGATTGACTCACCTGCGCTTAATCAGGGAAATCCTTACATCCTGGCCTGTTGGTGGCACTGGAGGACTGAACTTGGACACCCCTGACTTAGTGCACCTTTAGGAAACCCAGGACCTTATGCGGCAAGCAAAACATGAACAGATCTCGAGCAGAGCGACTAAAACATAGGGGACAAATAACTATTCCCCAAATTCCTATTGATTTAAATTGGGATTTTAACCACTGGAATGGTAGCAGAGTGATGCACTGGAGACCTCTCTAGTACAAGTGTGTAACTATTTAGGGTTCAGAGGGTGCAGTTGCGCCAGGACCCCGCATCCAAGAGGGCCCCATCTGTCCCTTGGTTCAATAGGTTCTAGTGTTGCCTCTGTGAAATACTTTGTTGTGATAGGGGCCCAAAAATGTTTCACTGGGGAACTGCAGTGACTAGTTATATCGCTCCTCTAGCTTTTAACTCTTTGAGTGCCAGAGGGATACACAGTGCAATGTGCTGCATAGAGCACAGGGTGTTAAAAAAAACTGTTTAACCCCTTAACGACCGGCGGTCCTGGGACATTTCCGTCCCATAAGGACCGCATAGGAGCACTTGGACGTGCTGGTACACGTGACCTGTCGCGTGTATCGGCGCGTCATTATGGGGCCTGATAGAGATCGCTCCGATCTTGGAGCGGTCAATTTCAGGCCCTATTTTTACTTACAGCGCTCCCGGTAGAGCGCTGTAAGTAAAAAGTACGTGACGTACTATGACCGTCATCGGTCCTTGAGTATTTCAAGGACCGTGACGATCATAGTACGTCACATGTCGTTAAGGGGTTAAATCAAGGTGCATTTTTATGTGTTCCATGTGATATCTCCAAAACTTCTCATCTTTTGCTCCTTACATAATAAGTCTGTAAGAGGCTGTAACTGGGTAAAGTCCCCCCCAGGACACATCCCTGGTAAGGAATTACTGCAGATGAGGCTCTGATACCCCAGTTCAGGCCCTGCTGCCCCTCTTTGATTGAGCATGACATCTGTAAAGCACCAATAGGTGCAGCCAGAGCAGAGCAGTCATCTTTGTTTTGAGGATTCCCCAGTCAGCCAAATCTTTACACTAGCAGCATCGTCTGCAGTCACTGCCCATTCCTGCATTGATTTCAGTTTATTGGCACTGAGAAATTAATTGTCTGCAATAGCAAGCTGATAATAATTAACTGAACTAATAAAAGTACTATGGATATAGGAAAGGCTGGGGTATTACCTGCATGCTGATTTCTGTTTTATTCCAGCTGAACCCCTTGACTGCTTGACAGGTTTTAAAGCATTGTAAAGCAGTTCACTGAAGATCTATCTAGAATCCAAGGGGTTAAAAAAGAGCATTTACCCTTTGAGTGCCCAGTGCCATGTTGTACACCCTTCTAGCACTTACACAGTTAAAGGGATAGTAATACTTCATTTTATCTTTATTTTATTTTGTAGGCATTAAAAAAAACATGAAGAACGATATAAGTCTTATCTCTCAAACCTTTATAGTTTGAGAGCTATTCACAAGCAAAGTTTCCCCTCCCGCCCCTTTTACCTAGTGTAAGCCATCTCTTCTTCTGTCCATAGACCAGACAGATAACAGGAGCGGACAATTTTCTTATTGTGAGAACAATGAAAGCCCTGCCCCCCTTGACAAGTTTTTCAGGTTTTTCCCTTATCTTAATTGAAGATTGTCCCTCTCTGCAGTCTTCCTGGGCACCTCCCTTCTGATCTGGCTGAGCAGTGTTACCTCAGTAAAAGGGGCGGGAGGGGGATACTTTGTCATTGAATTACTCTTGAACTACAACTCTGACAGAATTGAAATAACAATCTCCAAGGTCCAAATACTATGAAGATTAATTAGAGCTGATTTTATTATGAAACATTGCTGTCCCTTTAATATATGTGATGTAGTTTTGATTTGCCATAGTGATTGTTATTCACCCCTGGTCAAATATTTTAACTCTATGGGGGAGATTCACTAAGCGGTGATAAAGAGGTGATAAGGAAGGGATAAAGAGGTGATAAAGTGGAGATGATTTCTCCAGTGATATCACTTCTCCATTTCCTATGTTATTCCATGAAGCCAATTCACTAAGATCTCCAGAGTCGAAGAAATCTTAGTGTGTTGGCTCCATGGAATAACATAGGAACTGGAGAAGTGATATCACTGGAGAAGTCATCTTCACTTTCTCTCCTCTTTATCACTGCTTAGTGAATACCTAAATGTGTTGTAGACCTCTCATGCATCCAATAGGTTAATTGTATTGGACTGGTCCAATCATACATATGCAACTATGGTAAATTTGGGAACATTCTTGTCTAATTTAAATGGGAAAGGTTTTGTGTACACATGGCATTATCATTTTAATCCTTAGCGTGCCGCAGGGATATCCAATGTATTGCTTGCCATTGTGACGGACAACATTCTGGTTGATTGTAACCATGAATAGATGATTTTAGATATTAAAGGCCCCAACATTGAGATGTTTCTGATATAAAGAGCCATCAGTCACTCATATGTGTTGAGTGCCTGGGGATGTTTAATGCATTCCCCTGCAACGCCCCTCAGCCACTCAGAAGGCTAATAATGTGTCACCTTTAACCCTATGAGTGCCAGAGGGGTACGCAATGCATGGCAGGGCAACGCATTGTGTACTCCTCTGACACACAAAGGGTTAAGAAGCACAATAGTAACTGAGAATTCTGATACTCAGCAAGTTCTGAAGCAGTTGAAGTCTTTCCTATCCACAGGCTGCCTTTGACAAGTGACATAGTGGGGTACCCTGCCCTCTCTGTTTATGTAGCAGAAGACAGAGGCAGTGTTATCTCAAGGTGACCAGCCCAACACTGAAAGAGCATAAATAGTCATTTACAGAAAACTACAGGGCTGCATGCTGCATCTGTCATTACAGCCCTGTACAAAGCATTTCTGATACATTAATATTTAAATCAAGTACTGCTGCTCACCTTGAAGGAAGATTGGCACCTTTAACACTCTGAATGCCAGGGAGATGTGCAATGCAATGCTTTGCATACCCCGCTAGCATTCACAGGGTTAACCCAATGTATTAGACATCCCTCTAGCATTAAAGGGTTAATATGCTGATATCAGGGCAGCTAAGAGTCATTTGCTTCCCAGTCATACAGGTGAAAACAGGACTCAGGACTGGGTCTCCTAGAGTACACTCCTTCATAGCACTATGTAGTAAAGGGATTCCCCCTCTGTGAGATACTTCCATTATCTACAACCTGAGGAACACTTCCCATTCAGCCATAGTGATTACATTTCACAGGGATCCTTTTTTCTCTTTTTCTTTAGTGGGTTGATGCCACATCAGTTTAGGGAATGTTTGTCTCTTTTTTTTCTTATGCTCAACATGTGATTGTTTAATGCAGCATGTATGGAGGAGAAATTGGTGCAGGGATCGAATGTGTGTGATATGAAATGAATGTGTAAGGAGCCTGTAGAGAAATAATGATAATATGTGTTTACATGTAGATAAATTATATTGTGCATGTGCCTGTTTACCTATAAATACTAGTGTGTACATGTGTGTGTGTGTAAGTATGTGTGTGCATGTATGTGTTCATAGATAGATTTTGTGTGTGTATATAGTTATATAATATGTGTTTATATAAATAGTGTGTGCATGTGTGTATATATGTATGTATGTTATATATATATATATGATACATAATAATGTATGTGTGTGTTTATATAGATACTATTGTGTGTATTTATATATAAATAATATAGGGTGTGTATGTGTCTGTAGATATGTATATCTAACCCTTTGAGTGCCAGAGGGGTACGCAACGCATTGCAAATTGTACTGCTCTGGCACTCAAAGGGATTTATATATATATATATATATATATATATATATATACAAACACACACATAATATTGAGAGAGAGTGTGACTGGTGTTCTGCTGTGCAAGGGGTTAAGCAGTCTATGATTTTGCAGTCCCTGGGAGTGTGAGGGTGTGCTGTTCACAGTCTAGGATTCTTTGCTGTGCTGATTCCGTGGGAGACTCAGTGGAGTGCGTGGGCTTAGAAAGCAGGAAGGCTGAGCTAGAGATTCTGTTATTTGCATCACCCTGGGAGACCAGGATGTTTTTCCTGACAAATCTAAAGGTTGGATCCCAATTCTGTGCGTTACCCCCTACACCCCCTTCTCCAAGATGCCATAGTGGGCACAGGAATCGTCCAGTGCATCTGCCCAAAGCATGCATGCATGTGTGAATTATGTATATATTTGTTTAGACTCGTTATGTTTAACCCTATCAGGACCATATGGTTGTGCACACCCCTCTAGAGATTAATCAGTTAATTCTGGATGGTGGTGTTCTGCATTGCTCTTGAAGGATTTATCAGTCTGACAGCTAGAAATGTGTACAGAGAGAGCCAGGATCTCCATCTCAGAGCCATTTTGTGCTGCCAGCGTTCTCCTCTCTATAGCAGCAGATCCTCTGTAAAGGAGACTCTGATTGTGACGTCACTAACTGGGAACTGACACAGCTTCCAGGGAAATACAGCAGGTTGGATCCTAGCAGCCTGCAATCTACCCTCATGATCACCCCCTACCCACCCACACCATGCATCCCCTTGTGGAGTGGATTACTGGGACATCCCTCCCAAAATACCTTGTGCCTCACCCACCAGAAACCATGTTCCTTTTTATAGAATCTCTGTGCTCAAAATAAAAAAAAAATATGCAGAGGTGAGGTGGGGAATCTCAGGACACAAGCTCGTCTCATTTTCATTCTGCACAGCTATATCCCAAGTGAGGGAGTCGGCTTAGTGTTAACTCACTGAGTTCCAGAGGAGTGGAACACATACCGCATTGCACTCCCCCCCCCACCCCTGATTGTCAGGGTTAATTCTGGTAGAGGAGGGGGGCATCTGAAGTTCCTATGTCTGCAGTAGATAGAAATCCTGTAAGCTAGAGATGGGTTTAAAGGAAGGGAGAAAAGCGATGTGGTGTGTAAGACTGAACCGTGTTTCCTCTCTATATAAATAGCCTCAGATCTGCAATGATACAACAGCATTCACATAATGGTGCAGATTGGACAGGCATGGAATGTTTTGGATGCAGGGTTCATTACAAGTGTGTATGTTTCTCTCAGTGTGTGTGTCTCCCTCTAGCAGTGTGCGTGAATGTATGTGTCCTTCTGTGTAAGTGTGGGTATCTCTATCAGCATCTCTGTGTGTCTGGCAGTGTGTGTGTGTGTGTGTGAGTAGGTATGTGTGTAGGTATGTGTGTGGGTGTCTGTCTCTCTGGTAACTTGTTTGTGTATGTTTGCCACTCTGCCAGTGTGTGTGACTGTATGCATTTCTCTCCAGTAATGTGCGGGTATGTTTATCTCTGGCAGTGTGTTTGGGCACTTGTGTGTATCTCTGTGTTTGTGTGTCTCTTGCAAAGTGTGTGTGTCTGACAGAGTATGTGTGTATGTGTCTGTGTCTCTGGTAGAGAGAGAAAGAGAGAGAGAGTGTGTGTGTGTGTGTGTGTGTGTGTGTATCTGGCTGTGTGTGTGTATCTGACAGTGTGTGTGTATATGTGTATTTATGTGTGTGTTTATCTGGCAGTGTGTGTGTGTGTGTGTGGATATGTCTGTGTGTGTATCTGGCTGTGTGTGTGTGTCTAGCAGTGTGTGTGTGTGTGTGTATCTGGCAGTGTGTGTGTATGTATGTATATGTGTGTGTGTGTGTGTGTGTGTGTGTGTGTGTGTGTGTGTGTGTGTGTGTATCTGGCAGTGTGTGTGTGTGTGTATGTATGTTTATGTCTCTGTGTGTGTGTATCTGGCTGTGTATGTATATGTCTGTGTGTGTGTATCTGGCAGTGTGTGTGTGTGTGTGTATCTGGCAGTGTGTGTGTGTATGTATGTATGTATATGTCTGTGTGTGTGTATCTGGCTGTGTATGTGTGTGTATGTGTGTGTCTGGCAGTGTGTGTGTGTATGTATGTATATGTGTGTGTGTGTGTGTGTGTGTGTGTGTGTGTATCTGGCTGTGTATGTGTGTGTATGTGTATGTGTGTGTGTGTATCTGGCTGTGTGTGTATGTGTGTGTATGTGTGTGTGTGTGTGTGTGTGTATCTGGCTGTGTGTGTGTGTGCATGTGTATGTGTGTGTGTGTATCTGGCTGTGTGTGTATGTGTGTGTATGTGTGTGTGTGTGTATCTGGCTGTGTGTGTGTGTGCATGTGTATGTGTGTGTGTGTGTGTGTGTGTGTGCATGTGTGTGTGTGTGTGTGTGTGTGTATCTGGCTGTGTATGTGTATGTGTGTGTGTGTATCTGGCAGTGTGTGTGTATGTGTGTGTGTGTGTGTGTGTATCTGGCAGTGTGTGTGCCTGTGTCTGTATAGATTTTTTTTGCTAGCTAAAAATAGCAACAGGGGTTTGATTGTACGCCAGAAATAGACCGAGGGTTTCACTGGTATAAAAACTCTGCGCTGGATCAAGAACCATTGGACATCAGCTCAGATGATATTTTTATTCCTGCCTGAAAATTAATTGTTGGATTTTTTTTCATCTTCTCTCTCCCTCTTTTTCATTTCTCTCTCACATTCTCTCTCTCACTCTCTCTCTTTCTCTCCCTCTCTCTACCTCACTGTCAGTCTGTTTCTCTCTGTAAACCGAGGATTCCCAGACACAGTAAGTAATGGGATTGTATTGGGTGTAGAAACGATGTGTTTTGCTTCTCGTTTTATTTGCTACATTTTTTTTATATTTTTGGAGGGTGTTGGGTGGATATGTGTTTTTGTTATTTGTGCCTGTTTAGGGGGGATAATGCATGCACAGAAGTGGGATTCTAGGAAGAGAAAGGGGATCACCAGCACTAAATATCTGAATCAATAGAGGCTGCAGCTCTCTCCTCTGCCTGCCAGCGCTGTGGATTCTCCTGAAATGTTTATTTCTAAGGAATTTCGGCGTGTTGTACTGGATAGAAACCCCCTCCATTCAACCACAGACATGTTAGCTGGAAATATCTCTGATCAGAGCCTTAGTGATAAGGGGATTGAACGAGGAGCTGTCCAGCGGGTCTGGTGCTGAAAACTTGTCTCCTGCTTGGAACTTTGAAGCCAATCCCTATTTTTCCCCCCTTAGTTTTGCTGCTTTGACTTTTAACTCTTTGGATGCTGGAGAAGGGTCACCACCGTAGAGAAATCTATAGCACACAAGGGGTTAAATATCAGCTTTCCTAGTATCTCTTATTTATCTGAACCTGAGTTATAGGGGAGATAGAATGGGGAGCTGTCCGCCAGTTCTGGTGCTGAAAACTTGTCCCCTGCCTGCAACTTTAGTCTATCACATTTCTTCTCTTGTGGTTGCTGTTGCCTGTTAACCATTTGAGCGCCAGAGCGCACTCCCCCACCCACACACACACGCACACACACACACCGGTACTGAAAATGTTAAACCCTTGGATGCTAAATAGTTCTCAAAGTCAATGAATGGTTGATCTCTCTGGCGTTCACTGGGTTAACTGCTCGTCTTAGTAACCCTTTGAGTGCCAGGCACTCAAAGGGTTAACTAACTCTTCAAAAGCACAGAGCTTTCCAAAAACAAAGTTCCTTTTTTGGGGGGGTTCTCCAAGAATGGACAGATGATTATGCCAGTCCATTAAAAGGGAATCAGCTTTTTTTTTTTTTTTGCACCCACCCCCAAGACCAGTCTGCTGTGTTGCTGTGATTTTTCCCACAAACACTGCAGCTCAGTATTAGTATAAGGCTGTGCCCTTCTAAGCTGGCTATCTGCCCCTGTTCCTGGGATCTCCATTCCCGCCCTGCATTTGAATGACATGCTTGGTTCTTGTGACAGGCAAAAAAAGAGTCTATAGGTTGCTTTATTTAGCTATCTTCTCCTCCCACATATTTTCTTTTCCTATACAAGATTGTGATGATTATGATGATAATGTGTGTGTGCTGGATTTGCTCTCTTACACCCCCCCATTCCATTTGAATTGCTGGTGCAGATGTATTTAGAAACTAAGTCATTATGTCAACTGTGCATGGGCACGTTTTGGGGTTGGCATAACAAGAGCACCTATGTTAGCTCATCCCATAAATAATTTATTTAGAAGGGCATATTGGTGACAGGCTACAGAGATGTCCCCCTCCTCCCACCACCCAAAAAATAAGCTATGAGGTACACAGGCATCACATTATTTTGAGACGTCTCTACCATCCAAGGGCTTAAAATAAAAGCATTATAGCACAAACCTGAAAACGTGGAGATCCTGGGCTTGTACGTGCCACAGATAATCAGATGGGAACACCAGCGTGTGGGATTAACCCCATTACAGCCGAGGCTTAGACCCACCAACAACAGAAGCCAGAGATAGTGTTGAAATGGTAGTTGTGCCTGATTGCAGCTACAGAGAGGGATGAGATCAACACAAATAGAGAAAAAAAAAATATGTCGCGGGTTCCACAAGCAACTCCTTGAAGTGTAAGGGGTTAATAGGAGCTTAGTGACAGGGAGGAAAAAAATCACATTCAGATCGGATGCTCGTTCCCAGATCTTCACTGTAAGAGAATGAATGGAGGGATAGGAGAAATGGCAAGAAGAGTGAGGGGTGACTGAGTGTGGGGGAGAGATAGGAAGAGAGGGAGAGAGAGGGGGAGAGAGATTAAATTAGTGTGTGAAAGAGAGGGATAGGTGGATTGGCAAAAGGTTATGTGTGAGAGAGAGGGAGAGAGAATGAAAGAGGAGATGGAGCAAGAGGAGAGACAGACAGAATGAGAGAGAAGTAGCAAGAGGAGAGAGGCAGCGATAAAGAGAAATAAGAACGAAATGTGTGAAAGAGATAGAGGGTTAGGGGGAATGAGAGAAAGGGATTGCTGCAGGAGAGTCCAAAATCAGAGAGGGGGGCATAAGAGAGGGCTGGGGAGTCACAGAGAGAAAGGACGATAAAAATATCAACGAAGTGGGTTTGAAAGAGGGAGAGGGATAGATAGATAGAGAGATAGAATAGATAGATAGATAGATAGATAGATAGATAGATAGATAGATACAAGTGATATAGAAGAGGAATGAAATGTGTGTGTGACAGATCTAAAAAGTGGGGAAACAGAGAGAAGGAATGAGATAGAGAGAGAGGAATTGAGAGAGAGACAGCAGAGACT
>CM074722.1:484429108-484464108 GCA_037306005.1 Rhinophrynus dorsalis
TTATTGTATTTATTGGGGAGGGGGTAGATCAGCCTCAGCTGCTTGTGTGCGCCGCTTCCCCTTTTACACAAATTAAATAAAGTTCACCAGAAAAGTTACTGATCCCCCCTCCCTACTCCCCTTTGGAGCGGTCCGCAGCCATAGGCATAAAGTCTATAGTGGAGCAATGTTGGTACAAACCAACGGCATCATGGGGGGATAGGGGGATAAAAATCCCCCAGATCTTCATTGATTTAAATGGGGTTCTTTAACCCCTGGAATGCTAGCGAGGGCGTTGGAGACCTCGCTTGCATTCCAGGGTTTTTACTCCCCGTTTATATCAATGGGGGGCTTCGTTTCTCCCCATGTAGGGCAGGTGGTTGCTCCCAGAACTGATGCACTTTTTTGTGCACAGACAGACTCCTGCTTCGGCTGAGTCTTCATTTCCACAGCGAGCAGGCAGAACAGATGACAGGGAGAGACGGCTGGCTCTTTCTGATATACTTTATATCGCCTGGGGGGCCTCTGTCGCGACAGTGAGATTTGGCAATGAAAGACAAGACTCTGGGGGTCCAGAGAATCATTCAGTCGTGGGTGCAGGGTATAAAACGGTACCCCAATAGTGAGAGAAATGAGGTGCCCAGGGATCTTTACTTACTAGACAGACACACCTCTATTGGGTGCTAAGTCATTCACCCCCCCAGCTAAACTACCACATGGGGATCAATAAAGCAAATTATTGAGAACAGTGCATATTTGGGGGCAACACGATGAGACTGAGTATGAACACAATCCCCTCCCTCTCATTCTCCTTACAACGTTTTGAAAGGTGTATCCCAAATAGTGCAAGACATGTTGTGATTACAGTGTGCAATGATCATAGATACTATTTGGTAATTGCCCCTAAATTAAGATGTGATCTGCTACCCCTTAAACGTAAGGTAGATCAAAGAGGTTTTCAAAACAAACGTGTCTCTTTGCATTGCACAGAACAGATTACAGAAGAGTGTGTTTCTGCCCATACTAAAATAATTATAATAAAACACGTCGAGGTCATGTCATCTAGGTTATAATATGGGGAAAATCAAGTCCATTTAGAGAGCATTTGTACCCAGGGACAGGGGAGCTGATAGCAGATTGCATCCTGTACAGTCTCTGGTCCGCACTACATTAGGCAAACCTGATGTAACTCAGCAGTTGCAAATAGTTAACATATTTCAAAAGATAAAAATAATTTGGAGGACATAGTTGTACCCCCAAAAAGAGTAAAATAACCTGGACCGAAAACATAATAAATGTCCCTGAAAGCTAAATCACGTCCTGTTTTTTGTTATCCAAACTGTATATATAATTTGACATATCATGACTTTAAAAGCAGAAAAGGTCACGGTATCTTTAAACTTCATTTCCACCTCTGTCAGACAATCTTATTAACCCTTCATGCAAGCCAAACGTTGTTATTTTGGTAGATTTTGCACAGTCCTCACTGTTTTACAGTGGCACTGGGGATTCCCTGAACTAATATCACGAAGCTGTTGGGTTTCATTCCAGATGATAAGATTTGCTTTAAAGGCAACATTTAAGGGTTTCTGTAATATTAATGTATGTTTAATTGTTCCTTCCATATATCGAGGATTAATGTGTTTGCATCATTCTCTCGTAATGCTCAAGGAACAGGGTCTATAATGGTTTTACTAAAGGAAATCCCAATCGTTGTAATGTTAATAGTTAATTAACCCCCGTGGATGACAGAGACGTATCCAACGCGTTGCTTTGCAATGCGTTCTCGACTTATCTACCATACAAGGAGTTAAAAGACAACAACACTGCAATCACAAAAATATAGGGTTGGCTTCAAAGTTCCAGGCGCTAACCACGTTTTCAGCACCAGCTCTGATGGACAGCTCCCCCATTACAAAGCATTGGCGACCTCTTTAACATTCAATGAATTAACCAAATCCCACAGCATTTAAAGGAATCCCCCTTCTTATTTTCTCAAGTATTCTGGTTTTAAGACACAACTGAAAGTTACAGTATCTGACTTGTATTGATCTTGGTGGGAAAATGATTACAACTGTCCATGTCGAATTTAAAGTGAATCTTACTGAATTATAGGACCCCCTGTTCTTTCCTAGGAAGCATTTGGGGGGATCGTTGGGCAGATTGTTGAGGTGGTTGATGTCTTTGTACAGAACATGGCTTACGTACTGTACAGCACAACAGCTGAATCCAACGTAACATCATCTTGGAGAACCCAAGTGATGTGTATGTAGGGCTTCCAAGCAAAATTTTCCTCTACATGTACTAACATTACATTTCAGGACTGATATGGTTAAATCAGATGATCACACCCTTTACTGAACTACAGTCAGGAGTAGGCAATTGCTGGACCTCCAGCTGTTGGGGACTACAACTCTCATCATCCCCAGTCATCTTAAATATTTAACCCTTTGATCTTCTGAGACATGAGAACATGAGTTGCACAGCTCTCCATCTGGCGTTCAGTGGTTAACCCCCACTCATCCTTACTGTTTCCAGAATTAGCCAGTTAAGCTTCTCATTTAATATTGACATTAATAAATGTTAAACTGATGAAACAAAAATCAACCTCTGAAATCTGTATGATCAATACAGTCTAGGGTTAAGCCGTTTAACCCTATGAGTGCCAGACGGCTATCCACTGCATTGCATACCTCCCAGGCATTTAAAGGGTTAACTCTCTCTCACTCTCTATATAGATAGATATATAGATAGATAGATAGATAGATAGATAGATAGACAGACATAGATAGATAGATAGATAGATAGATAGATAGATAGATAGACAGACAGGCAGATAGACAGATAGATAGATAGATAGACAGACAGACAGACAGACATAGATAGATAGATAGATAGATAGATAGATAGATAGATATAAATATATATTTTTTTATTTTACTGTATTACTATTTACAATAGGTATTGGACAGAAGGCATGCTGTTGGGATTTGGGGTGATGGGAGTTGAATTTTGGCATTAAAGTTGATAGATTATTAGGCGCTGGAGTAATTCTGGAGCAAACCAACTGTATTGTGGGGTCAAATGCAAATTTCCATACATTTAAAGTTTTTTTTTAACCCCTTGAATTGCTCTGCAATGTGTTGGAGATCTCTCTCACATTCAATGGGTTACAAGCTCACGTTACATTAATGTGAATTTGGGGAACCTGTAATTGTCCCCTGTGGTGCAGTTGGTTTGCTCCAGAATGAACCCACTTTCACTTAATACATCAGCCTCTCTGTGGAGTTATTAGGCCAGGTTTCTATTCAATGTCTTAATCTCATCTTAATTGTAAGAGACATTAAAGAGAGGTTTTATCTTAAAGAGACAGTAAAGGGCCTTATGTATCACAGTAAAATGGAGTTATTCATGAATAAACCATTTGGATGATAGTGAACACAGAAAAATTCCCATTGGCTTAAATGGGGATTTTAACCCTTTGAGTGCCAGAGGGGTACGCAACGCATTGCTGAGCAATGCATTGAGTACCCCTCTGGCACTAAAAGGGTTAACCTCTTGAAAGGCATGGAGGTCTCCAGCGCATTGCTTCTATATAATCCAAGAGGGATAAGAACTCCCTTTAAATCAATGGAGGTTTTAGGAAACATCATTTTGAATATCAACTTCTCGCAAACATTTATTGGACCTTTAGCACCCTGAGGGGTCATAGGGATGTTGCACAGCAATCGAATGGACACCAATTTTGAACTTCAAAGGTTAAACAGATGCTCCTAAGATTCATTTTTAACCCTTTGAGTGCCAGAAGGGTACACAGTGCATGGTAGAGCAATGTGTTGCGTACCCCTCTGGCACTCGAAGGGTTAAAATGAGAAAGAGGTTAACTTCTTGATTGCACCCTCCCTCCTAGCTTCATCCTATCCCTGCGTGATGTGCACCCTCTTGTCCTGTCTATAAAGCAATTTGGCAGCAAACCAATTGCACCGTATGGAGTCTCCAAATTCCCATTCATATGGATGGAAATTTTAACCCCTTGAATGCTAGAAATTGCTTCAATGTATTGTGAGAGCTCTGGGCATTCACAGGGTTAAAAGCCCCCATGCTAGTTTTTATTTCAAAACAATATCATATTCATTTTACCCAGAAATGCTCAGCATTTGCTTATTAAGGCCTGGATTCCATTGAACGTGATAACTTTATCTCCACGTTTCCCCATAGACTTCATCAGGAATCAGTGATAAAAAATCAGAGGTTACATTTCTCATTTGCAATGCAATCCAACAATTCTAGGATGAACCAATTGTAACATAGGAGTCAAATACATGTTCCCATTTCATTTATTTGAATGCTTTGAATATTAGAAAGGTCTGCAAGGCATTGCAAAGCAAAGTGATGGAGACTTCGCTAGCATTCAAGGAGTTAAAATCACAATTTGAATAAATGGGAATTTGAGCAATTTTTATTGGTTCCCTATGGTTTCCTGAGCTTGCAGATACTGTAACTGCTTTCAAAAGAGTAATGGATGCCTATCTAGCACAGAACAATATTGAGAATTATGACAGTTGGCTTCAAAGCAGATAGGATGTTGATCAAGGGAAATGTCTGACTGCCATCTGGAGTCAGGAAGGAATGATTTGTCCACTTCGGACACCAATGTTTTCTTTGTTTTTGTGTTTTTTTGTTTTTGCATTCCTCTCGACCAACATGGGTGATTTAGCATGTGCAGGACTTGATGAAAGCATGCATTTTTTCTGCCTCATTATCTATGTTACTGTATTACTATGGTGCAGATAATTTCCTCTAAAACTGCAAGTTTTTCCGTAGTAAATTAGCCTCAGTGAGTGAAGAATCCCATGACTATGTTACATGTATTCTTGGTGTTACAGGCCTGAGATGTCCCCCTGGCCCACCACCGTGGATTGAACAGCGAAGAGGACGGGATGATGGATTCTACTTCCCCAGGTGAGGATGTCTAAGCTGTATTGAACCAATTCCCATTTGTACAGACAACCCAGTACTGGGAGATGATGGCCGGGCCTGCTGGACTGAACACCAGCTCATGGCCTGGGATCTGGAGAAGTTTAAATAGTTAAAGTTCCAGTAAAAAGTAACTAACTCATAAAAGATAAGGATGACTAGTACCATAATGTAATATATCATGTTGTGCAAAAACAGACAAGAAGTGAAAATATGTGGCAATCCACATCCACCACAGCAAACAAATTAAAAATCTACACAGATTTAAATGGGACGTTGAACCCAATGAATGGCGGACAGGTCTACAAAGCATCCAAGTGGCTAAAACTCAATTTAAATCAGTGGTGGGCTTTATTCTCACACTGTGGTGCAGTTGGTTTACCCTAGAATTTCTCATTTTTTGTCTTTATATAGATGCCCCTTTATTACAAAACACTATAAATCCACTGTTTGTCCTGAATGAAGGCAATTTTCTGCTGGGTCCCTGGTTCTTATCTGGGTCCTGTGTGTAGAGTGATGTCTGATACGTAATCCTATTCCCAACATATTCTCTATGGTGTGTAGAGTGAGGTCTGATACATAATACCAGCTGCATTCTGTATGGTGTGTAGAGTTAGGTCTGATACATAATCACAGCTGCATTCTGTATGGTGTGTAGAGTTAGGTCTGATACATAATCCCATCTGCATTCTGTATGGTGTGTAGAGTTAGGTCTGATAATCCCAGCTGCATTCTGTATGGTTTGTAGAGTGAGGTCTGATACATAATCCCAGCTGCATTCTGTATGGTGTGTAGAGTGAGGTCTGATACATAATCCCAGCTGCTTTCTGTATGGTGTGTAGAGGGAGGTCTGATACATAATCCCAGCTGCGTTCTGTATGGTGTGTAGAGGGAAGTCTGATACCTAATCCCAGCTGAATTCTATTTGGTGTGTTGAGGGAGGTCTGATACATAATCCCAGTGTATTCTGTATAGTGTATATAGTGAGGTTTGACACATAAACCCAGCCGAATTCTGCATGGTTTGTAGAATGAGGTTTTATACATAATCCCAACCATATTCTGTATGATGTGTAGAGTGAGGTGTGACACATGATCCCAACCATATTCTGTATGGTATTTAGCATGAGGTCTGGTACATAATCCCAACATATTTTGTACGGTGTGTGGAGTGAAATATGACACATAATCCTAGCTGTATTCTATGTGGTGTGTAGATGAGGTCTGATACATATTCCAACCATATCAGGTGTGTTCCATGTCACCTGATAAATAATCCCACCAGTAACCTATAAAATGTGTTCTGTGTGGTCTGATAAATAACCTCAAATTCATACCGTATGGTGTGTTGAGTGAGGTTTGACAAATAATCTCATTTTTTTCTCTATGGTTTGTAGAGTGTGGTTTGATACATAATACCAGCTGTAATCTGTTTGCTGTGCAGAGTCAGGTACGATGCATAAACCCTGTGTGGTGTATAGACTGACTGACTGACAGAATGCAAATCCCTCTTTGTCGTGTCCTAGTCTGTGTAGGGAGAACATGTGACATATGATACCAACCAAGAAAGCAAGTGATGCAGAACACCGGCCTATAGCCCTGTCCTGTTCTGTTTAAGGAGACTCAGGATGCAGAGATTAGCACGGTCCTGTGTATAAAGGAAAAGAAGAACAACACAACCATAGAAAACCTACCCTGTTCTGTTTAAAAAAACCTGACTCAAAATTAGGAGCCCAGCCCAGTCCAGTGCAGAACACATGGCTAGAACCCTGTGCCATGTATGATTTAAAGGGATAGTAATACTTCGTTTTATCTTTATTTTATTTTGTAGGCATTAAAAAAACATGAAGAATGATATGTCTTATCTCTCAAACCTTTATAGTTTGAGAGATATTCACAAGCAAAGTTCCCCCTCCCGCCCCTTTTACCTAGTGTAAGCCATCTCTTCTCAGATGTGGAATCCAGTCCATAGACCAGACAGATAACAGCAGGGGACAATCTTCTTCCTATGAGAACAATGAAAGCCCTGTCCCCCTTGACAAGTTTTTCAGGTTTTTCCCTTATCTTAATTGAAGATTGTCCCTCTCTGTGATCCATCCGGACAGTCTTGCTGCTCTGAGGTGAGCAGTGTTACATCAGTAAAAGGGGCGGAGGGGGATACTTTGTCATTGAATTACTCTTGAACTACAACTCTGACAGAATTGAAATAACACTCTCCAAAGTCCAAATACTATGATGATTAATTAGAGCTTCTTTTATTATGAAACATTACTATCCCTTTAATAAATACAGATTTATCAGCCTAGGTCTATTTTATCCTGGTAAGAAGCACAGTATCAAATTAATATTTTAGCGCCACGAAGGTTGCAAAAAACTTTGAATTATTAGTTGTAACTTTTTTATGGTTCCTTAACCCTTTGGATATTAGAGACGCTGAGATATTTGTAGCATTTTAGGGATATTTGAATGTGAGAATCATTCTAATGGAAATCCAGATGACAGAGGAATGGGTGCACAGAAATTGCTTTTTTTCCTAAACTGTGAACTTGCATTGCGGGTCTGTGAAAACAATTAAATAAACAAACTAGAAAGTGGGTTTTGGTGGGGGAAATCTCCACTCTAAGTCATTTATAGCTCATAGAATCCACATTAACGCTGGAGCACATAGACCCGTTTCTGATTGGGCGAGGCTCATTTACTTAGAAAAATTGGAGTAATTTTAGTGCAAACCATAAAAAATAAATTACAATTCCCTTCGAAGTAAATAGTACTTCTTTTATTAATGTTTATTGAAATTTAAACAGCACATAGTTTAAAAATATAAACATTTCAATACATGTATTGAAATACACATACAGCTAAAAAAAAACAGCTTTTCAAATTGGGGTATAATCAGGTGATCATTCATCAATCTTCTGATGGCCGTGGAAATCTAATAATAGAGTTTTATGTCATTATTTAGAGTTGAGGACCATAAGTGGCCCTTCTTTTAGAACTAAGAGAAAAGTAGATTAAAGGGATAGTAATGTTTCATAATAAAAACAGCTCTAATTAATCATCATAGTATTTGGACCTTGGAGACAGTTATTTCAATACTGTCAGAGTTGTAGTTCAAGAGTAATTCAATGACAAAGTGTCCCCCTCCTGCCCCTTTTACTGATGTAACACTGCTCAGCCATATCAGAAGGGAGGTGCCCAGGTAGACTGCAGAGAGGGACAATCTTCAATTAAGATAAGGGGAAAACCTGAAAAACTTGTCAAGGGGGGCAAGGCTTTCATTGATCTCATAGGAAGAAGATTGTCCCCTGCTGTTATCTGTCTGGTCTATGCACTGGATTCCACATCTGAGAAGAGATGGTTTACACTAGGTAAAAGGGGCGGGAGGGGGAAACTTTGCTTGTGAATATCTCTTAAACCATAAAGGTTTGAGAGATGAGACATATCATTCTTCGTGTTTTTTTAATTCCTACAAAATAAAATAAAGTTAAAACGAAGTATTACTATCCCTTTAAGCAGCTATTTGGATGTCAGCAAAATTGAGAATATAAACTAAAATTCAAAATTTGAGTACCAGTAGACAAAGTTAGAGAAAGACATAGGGGAAGAGAGACAGGGTTGATAGGGATAGGAAAAAAAAAAAGGGAAGGTAGGTTGCGATCTCCCAACAGAACCAGAGAGCCAAGCTAAATGATGTAGATCAGTGGTTCTCACCCCGTGCCCTCAGTGGCTACTAACAGGCCAGGATTTTAGAATTTCCTTTTAAGGGCACAGGTGAGTTAATCAATACGACTGAGCCTCTGATCAACACACTTGTGTTCCAGCAGGGAAATTCCTAAGTCCTGGCCTGTTAGTGGCCACTGAGGGCACGGGTTGAGAACCTCTGATGTAGATCATCCAGCCGATTATGGATCACAAGGATCACCACAAATCCCTAAATTAAAAGCACCTCCTAAATTAAAAAAAACACCTGCACTACTTAACACCTTAACATCCGTCACACCTGTCCGGACGATAAGGACCTCTGAGGGTCCTGGCACATCATGGAATTCTGGGATCGCTTTGCGGCTGCACACAGATCTACGATACCAGAATGCACCTGTGCAAAAAAAAAAAAAAAAAGTGCCATGGTCCTCTAGAGCCACCCATTCCAAACTGTGTGGTCGTTAAAGGGATAGTAATTTTTCACAATAAAAGCAGCTCTAATTGATCTTCATAGTATTTGGGCCATGGAGAGTGGTATTTCAGTACTGTCAGAGTTGTAGTTAAAGAGTAATTGAATGATAAAGTATCCCCCTCCTGTCCCTTTTGCTGATGTAACACTGCTCACCTCAGTGCAGCACGACTGTCCGGATGGATCGCAGAGAGGGACAATCTTCATTGAGCATAAGGAAAAACCTGAAAAACCTATCAAAGGGGCAGTGTTTCCCTTATACTCACGGTAAGAAGATTGTCCCTTGCTGTGATCTGTACAGTCCAGTGACCAGATTCCACATCTGAGGTGAGCAGTGTTACATCAGTAAAAGGGGAGGGAGGGGGATACTTTATCATTCAATTACTCTTGAACTACAACTCTGACAGTACTGAAATAACACTTTCCATGGCCCAAATACTATGAAGATTAATCAGAGCTGCTTTTATTGTGAAACATTACTATCCCTTTAAGGGGTTAAACAGAGTGCTTCAACTGCAATCTGTGTGTAGAACAGTGTTTCTCAACCCATGCTGTCAGGCCAGGACCTGTGAATTTCAGGTGAGCTGATCAGAGGTTCAGTCAATCTGATTAACTCACCTGTGCTCTAACAATAATTCCTCAAATTCTGGCCTGTTTTTTAAATGTTATCTGCGCAAAAATTAATGTTTAAAACGTGCCCAGCAGCCTACTTCCGGCTTGCAGACTGACTCTGCTCCCATCCGACTACCCAGCATTCTCTGATGACGAAGGCTTTCTTTCTCTAAGCTGCAGTGATCTTATTGGCAGAGATCGATATCTAGCCAATAAGATCACTCCAGCTTAGAGACAGACAGCCTCCATCATCGGAGGATGCTGGGTAGTGGGACGGGAGCAACTTCTGTGCGGCAATCTGCGGCAAGCGGAAGTAGACTGCTGGGCACTATTTAAACATTAATTTTTGAGCAGAGAACGGGTTTTTTTTAAAAAAACGAGTAACATGTTAAACGTTTTCGCTAAATGCTCTATCTAATGAGCATTACTTCTCTATATGTGATAGATCCACTTTAAGTGGTTGAGAACCACTGGTTTAGAATATATTACCGCCCATAGCACTGCATATTAATCTGAGGTTTTAGTTAAATAACTTGCTCAAAAAATGTTCAAACAGTCATAGGGCTGAATTCACATCCCAGGTTTCCCTAGTCAAGGCAGTCTGGGGAGATTCACTAAGCAGTGATAACGCAGAGAAAACTTCTCCAGTGATATCACATCTCCAGTCCCTATGTTATTCTATGGAGCCTATGCACTAAGATCTCCAAAGCTGAAGAAATCATAGTGCATTGACTCCATAGAATAACATAGTAACTGGAGAAGTGATATCACTGGAGAAATCATCTCCACTTTATCACCTCTTTATCACCGCTTAGTGAATCTCCCTCAGGTGTCTGTAGCGCTGCCCATGGCCCCACGCCCATCCCTCACATAACCTCACCCCCAGTCTCCTCCACTGTTTCCTGGCACAGGAAATACCCTTGACGCACAACACGCAAGGGAAAAAAAAGAAATCTTTAACCCCTTGGTTGCTAAAGAGATCTCCAAAGCATTGCATTGCAATGCTTTGGAGATCTCTCTAGCATCCAAGGGGTTAACTAATATCCTGTAAAGGAATATACAATTAGTACAGGGATACTGAAATTGTTCTGGCCACGGTTTGAAGATCTCTCTAGCATCCAAGGGTTTAAATAATAGCCTGTAAAGGAGTATAAAGTTAGTGCAGGGAGACTGACCATGCCGTTGCCATAGAATAACCCAGAAAATGACAATTACATATTAATTCCTGACTGCAAGATGGGTATTAGTCCGTTTACCTGAACTTCCTGTTTTACCTACTAATACACAGTACACCCCTATGTGTTCCTATGTCCAGCATTCAATAGGCCCCTAAAGTTGGCTAGGCCCTAGCAGTTTGTACCCACTGCATCAGTTCAGCCCCTTCTCTTAACCCCTGTGATGATAGATAGCATTCAGGGGTTTAAATAAGTAACATATAAAAGGTTAAAGGGGAAATATAGATTATATGCAAGATTCTTTTAACCCTACAAGTGCCAGAGGGGTGTCCAGTGCATTGCGAATGCAATTTTGCCATGCAGCACCTCACTGGAGATCACGTTCCTCTTTTTTGTAGTCTATATAGAAGCCCAGCGTCAGCGAGTCTTCCATCTATGGGCTTCTACAGAGAGGAGAGAATCTCACATGGGCACTGAGTGAGTCACTGACTCTCCCAGCCCTGCAGATCCCTTTGAGACTACAATGGAGGAGATCTGAGTTATGGGAACTCAAATCCCACAGCTTGTTTGGACACAGTTAAGGATTTAAACTAATCTTGTATGGACCCTACTCTCCCCCTTTAATTAAATCCTATATAATAATTCGCCAAGTTGTGTGTAACGCCCGACATGCGCAGTAGATACTGCTGCGCATGCGGCAGTCACACGCAGTGGAGACTGCTCGCGCCGCGGCTGATACAGAGCTGGGCGCTCTGAAGGAGCGTCCAGCTCTGTATCAGCCGAGGCGCGGGCAGTCTCCACCGCGTGTGACTGCACCGCGAACGGCTGCCTGAGGCACTGTGGCCCGTGTAACGGGCTGTTCAACTAGTTGATAAATAAACTGGACAGACTAGTAAATAAAGTGGGTATTACATTTATATATAAACCAGTAAATAAACTGTATAAAGTAGTATATAAATTAGTTACTATAACATTAAATAAAGTGGTAAAAAAGCTTGTCAAATTAGTATATAAACTGGACATTACATTAATATATAACCTAGTAAATAAACACAATTAAATAGTATATAAACTAGATAATACATATCTTTTAAATTGGCCAAAAAATTAGTATATAAACTGGACATTACAGCAATATATAAACTGGCAAATAAAATTATAAAATGAGTATATGGACTGGGAATTACACCGAAATATAAACTAGCAAATAAAATGGCCCAATTATTGTATAAACTGGACATGTAGCAATATTTAAACTGTTAAACATACTGGCAAAATTAGGATATAAACTGGACAGTACAACAATTTATAACGTGGTAAACAAATTGTCCACTTTAGTATATAAAGTGGACATCACATTGCTATATAAACTGAATACCATAAATCAGAAGTATGTGGTGCAGGGGCTTTGTGATTGGGCCAGCCACACCCACAAAACTGTGTGGTGGGTGTGGCCAGCATAGCTGCGACTGCCATACAGTTAGGGGGTCCTAAGCATTCTCCTACTCTGCCTAATGGAAATCAGTCCCTGTATACACTATTGTACTGTAAAGGAATACCAGCATTTTGTAGAATGACCCAGGATGAAGATACTAAGTCTGAATGTAGTAAGTGCTAGTTTAATTCAAACATGGCACCATAGGGACATATAAAAATTCTCATTGATGTAAATGGGGCTTTTAACTCCTTGAATGATAGAGAAGGTTTTATTAAGTCCTAGTTAGACAGGAAATTTTGGAACTGATTTTTCACCCCCTTACGTTGTGTTTGGTTTGCTCTATTCTCTCCAGTACATCAGCCTCATAGAGTAGTTCAGTCCCGTCCTGTGTGAAGTACTTAACCCCTTTGTTGCTGGTGAGATCTCTAGTGCAATGCTTCGGAGGCTGCGCTAGAATCCCCAGGGTTAATATTTCATTAGGATTCCAGTCCTGTACAGCACACGGACCTCAGAACGCAGAGACATGTCTGTTTTCTTGGCCCCGTGGCTGGAAGAGTTGTTAAGAGTTGTTAAAAGTATAATAAAATAATAAAGTAAAATAATAAAATATTAATGTACAATTAATGCACTGTGCTGCCCAGTTTCACCATTATTGTATGGGGATTGGCACCATTACATTCCTCAAGCTGGCAACAGGACCTGGAGATTGGTCCCCACCAATATAATGCATTGTTAGTGCACTGTGTTGCCCAGTTGCACTATTACATGCCTCAAGGTGGTAACAGGACCTGGCGCTAGGTCCACTCCGAAATAAAGCATTATTAGTGCACTGTGCAGCCCACCTGCACCATTAATAGTAGGGAGATTGACACTATTACATGCCTCAAGGTGGCAACAGGACCTGGCGCCAATTCCATTCCAATATAAAGCATTATTAGTGCACTGTCAGCCCATCTGCACCATTACTAGTAGGGAGACTGGCACCATTACATGCCCCAAAGCTAGCAGCAAGACCTGGCACACGGTCCAATCCAACCTAATGTATTATTATTGCTCCATATAGCCAATCTGCACCATCCCTAGTAAGGAGTTTTGTGCCACTGTATGCCACAACTGGACAAACCCAGGGGCTTTAACCCTTTGAGTGCCAGAGTGGTATCCAACAAGACTTGGGTTTTTGCCATATGTTGGATATCTCTCTGGCACTTAAAGGGGTTAAACATGAGACCTAAGGCTTACGTCCTGTAGCCAGTACCTAGCAAAATTCCAGGGAGCATCCCAGCTGTTCGATATCATTCCTTGAGCAGGATACAGCCGAAATCTCCATACCCTAACTTCAGAACCCAAAGCACAAACAGCAAAGGAATTACATCTTTAAAAAGGCACCAAAATGGCAGTGGTTAACATTTTAACCCTTTATTAGCCAGATGGGTATGGCAATAGTTTGCTGACACCCTAATACCAAAATAGCTTAAAAACCCTCTTTTATTTTGCACCAGTAATACAGAGACAATGTTTATTGGGTCATGTTTGAAAAACAACGGGCTGTAAATCTGGAAAAAACTAGGGATGTACCCCAACACATTCTCCAGACATGGAGATAGATAGATAGATAGATAGATAGAATATAGAAGAGTGAAATGCAGGAGGAATGAAAGTGCATGAGACAGAGCTAAAAACAGAGACATGTATATCGGGCCATGTTCGAAACTTAACAGGATGCAAATCTGGAAAAAACTAGGGATGTACCCAACACATTCTCCATTCTGAATTTTTATTTGTCGTCTATTGTGCTTTTGGTTTAGAAAGAAAGAAAGAAAGATAGATAGATAGATAGATAGATAGATAGATAGATAGATAGATAGATATGAGATAGAAAGATAGACAGATAGATATGAGATAGACAGACAGATAGATAGATAGATAGATAGATAGATAGATAGATAGATAGATATGAGATATAGAGATAGATGGATAGATATAATATAGAAGAGTGAAATACAGGAGCAATGAAAGTGCATGTGAGATAGAGCTAAAAAGTGGGGGAAGAGAGAGAGATTATGTATCTCTCTACCTATCAGTCTAAATATTTGTCTATCTATAAATATGATAGAAAACATACACAAATACTATATATATATATATATATATATATATATATATATATATATATAGATATAGAGAGAGAGAGACAGAGAGAGAGAGAGAGAGAGAGAGAGAGAGAGTTGTACAAGGCTTTAAAATGTAAACACATTTATTGTTGTCCAACACTTCAGTCTGGTAGGGACCTTTATCAAGAACATATCTGCCAGTCTGATTACAATATGCAGAATATTCCAAAACAGGCAGCACTCACAGAGACTTTTCAGTATAGTGAAACAGGAGTCGTTTATTCATGTCAACATCTGTTGGCAGCAAAAAATTACCCCAGTTTCACTGTATTGAAACAGTAAAAAAGTAATCTTTAAGATGTTATTAGCATCAAAATATTTTGTTCATCTATTTAACATGAAGGCAAATTTTATACTTTTTTAGCATCATGAAGTATTATTTTTAATAAATGATCTTAACAGTGAGCATAATAAAATAAATCAAATGTTAAAAATGTATGCGAGCAACTCAGTTTGTAACTCCAAAAATTACAATAAAAAATTATTGTATCATCTCTGTTACATATATATATATATATATATATCCTATATAATAATTCACTAGGATGTTTGTCAGAAGCCGTCATGCTCAGTAGAGACTGCCCAAGCGCACAGAATGCTGGGAGTTCTGTGCTGGGACCATTCTGTGCTTTCGGGCAGTCTCTACAGTGCATGACTGCGTTGGCAGCAGCACGCAGAACAGGACCGGCCTCTAAACCCTTTGAGTGCCAGAGGGGTACGCAACGCATTGCAAGGCATATACCTAGGCCCGTGTACACAGGCTTTTACAGTTGTGTATATATATATATATATATATATATATATATATATATATATATATAGATATATATAAATATCTATATATCTATATTTGAGACAAAGAATGACACATAAACTCTCAGAAATCTCGCCAGGGTGCTAAGCAAGGTTAGTGTTACAACAATCGAAAGGCCAGCGCTCACGGGACTTTCAAATAAATAAAAATAATGTATATAATATAATAAAGTACATTATTTTCATTTATTTGAAAGTCCCGTGAGTGCTGGCCTTTTGATTGTTATATATTATATATATATATATATATATATATATATATATATATATATATATATATATATATATATACAGTTCTTGTGAAGAGACGGCACTCAGAAGAATTCAGTTGATTGTAAAATGCTGTTACATGTTTACTGGAATCAACGTTTCGGCTAGCAACGTAGCCTTTATCAAGATTCCAATAAACATGAAACAGCATTTTACAATCAACTGAATTCTTGTGAGTGCATGAACTGTATGTATCATCTCCTTTTCTTGACAAGCACCCAGATTTATGTATATTATCTACAGTGTGTGCATTCCAAATGACTATTAATATTATATATATATATAGTAGTTACCTGTATATAACGTCTATATTTTAAAATACATTTTCTTTCTGTTTTCCCGTAATTTTTTTTACCATTGTTATGTTTTGTGGACATTGCTGTCTCAAAAAAATAAAAGCTAAAATTGACATTAAGTTTAGATCATAGTTTCCAAATAACTATTTATTTTACCACAGGGGCCCTGAATGTTTTGGGTATGTGTGACACACTGAATTAACTACAAATAGCAAACAAAGAGCAGTTGAGGAGCAATCCATGTGTTGCATGCAGGCGGAGAAAATAAAAATGACCCCTCATTTAAATGGGACATGTACTAAGTGCACATTAGAGAGGATTCCAACCTATCTAGAATTCAAGCTGTGTTCCATCTAAGGTAAGAAAACCAGCAGTGAAACAATGAGTAGGGCTGCAGCTTTTAATTAATATTTTTTTTAACTATTTCGGTGCTGGGTGCTTATCTTAGAGGAAACACTGCATTCAAGGACCATTTAAGTCAGTGGAGGATTTGGGAAATTTTTTTACCTGATTCTCATTGATTCAGTTGGTTTGCCCCAGAATTGATGTATTCATTTCACTGACCTCAATGCCCTGACAGGGACGTATCCTGACAGCCTGCAACTCAGTGGTACACAATTATTATTTTTACACAAGGGGGGGAGATTCACTAAGAGGTGATAAAGTGGAAATGAATTCTCCCGTTTATCACTTCTCCAATTCCTATGTTATTTTATGGAGCCTACGCACTTAGATTTCTTAACTCCTTAAATGCTAGCGAGGTCTTCAACGAATTGGGAAGCAATGTATTGGAGAGCTCTATAGCATTCAAGGGCTTTAACCCTTTGAGTGCCAGAGGGGTACGGAATGCATTGCAAAGCGATGCATTCCGTACCCCTCTGGCACTCAAATGGTTAACCCCTTAACGACACATGATGTGCCAGGACTAGCACATCGGTGTGGACTTCAAGGTGACTTTCCTGGCACGTCAAGGGATTCTGGGAATTCCCAGAATTCATTGCAGTGAAAAAAAAAGTCCTGTGGTCCCCCGGGGCCCCCCACCCCCAGATTGCGCTGTTGTTAAGGGGTTAAAGTTCTATTTAAAGCAATCTGATTTTTCATTTTCCCCCTATGGTGCAGTTGGTTTGCTCCAGAATTGCTCCTGGACGACAAGTCACTAAGCGGTGATAAAGCAGTGATAAAGCGGAGATGACTTCTCCAGTGATATCACTTCACCAGTTTCTATGTTATTCTATAGAAGCTATGCACTGAGTATTCTAGAACTTTAGCGATCTTAGTGCATAGGTTCTATAGAACAAAACTAGAGAAGTGATATCACTGGAGAAGTCATCTCCTCTTTATCACCTCTTTATCACCGCTTAGTGAATAACCCCTCTTTTCTACTTAGTATATCAGCCTCATTAAAGGGATAGCAGTGTTTCACAATAAAAGCAGCTCCAATTAATCTTCATAGTATTTGGGCCATTGAGAGCGTTATTTCAATACTGTCAGAGTTGTAGTTCAAGAGTAATTGAATGATAAAGTATCCCCCTCCCACCCCTTTTACTGATGTAACACTACTCAACTCAGAGCACCAAAACTGTCCGGATGGATCACAGAGAGGGACAATTTTCAGTGAGCATAAGGAAAAATCTGAAAAACCTGTCAAGGGGGCAGGGTTTTCCTTATGATCACAGTAAGAAGATTGTCCCTTGCTGTGATCTGTCCGGTCCCAGGACCAGATTCCACATCTGAGGGGAGGTGACTTACACTAGGTAATAGGGACGGGAGGGGGATAGTTTATCATTCAATTACTCTTGAACTACAACTCTGACAGTACTGAAATAGCACTCTCCATGGCCCAAATACTATGAAGATTAATTGGAGCTGCTTTTATTTTGAAATATTACTATCCCTTTAAGGTGGACCTCTGAATTTACACTATAGAGCTTAGTATGTGCCGTTATATAAGGACTATAAGGACTAGGGTAAGCCAACTGCACTATAGGGCTGGAATGACAATTCTGCACATTTCCATTGATTTAAACTGGGATTTTAATCCCTTGAATGCTTGAGAGGTCTCCAATGCTTCGCTTCAATAAGTGTTGTAGACCGCTCTAGCATTTAATGTGTTAAAATCATCATTTAAATCAGTGGAGATGTTATATTCTCCCTATCGTGCTGCTGGTTTGATACCGAATTGCACCTCTTCACCCTGATGAATAAAATACTAAATGAGCAAAAACCTTGATGGGAACAGCACTATTTTGTTAGAAAGAGATGGAATGAAAATTTAATTCAAAATATATACAGACACCTTAGTAAATATCCATAACACCTATATAAACATACACACACACATATATATATATATATATATATATATATATATATACAGACACCGTAGTAAATAGCCGTCACAACTATATAAACATATACACACACAAATATATACAGATACCTTAGTAAATATCTGTAACACCTATATAAACATATACACATATAAAGAGAGACACCTTAGCACAGATCCATAAAACCTATATAAACATACACACACACATATATATATATATATACACACACACACACACACACAGACACCTTAGTAAATATCCATAACACCTATATAAACATACACACACAAATTTAAAGGGATATACAGACACGTGAGTACATATCCATGAATACACAGACACCTTAATACATTTCCATGACACCTATGTACAAATACATACAGACACCTATATAAACGTATATACAGATACACATATGTACAGACACCTTAGAACATAGCTGTTATACCTATATAAACATATATACAGACATCATAGTACATATGTGTGACACCGATATACAAATATATACAGACACTTTAGTACATATCCATGACATCTATAGGTGCACACACATATATACTCATATATACAGACAAATGGCCCTAGCACATATCCTTGATACATATATATATATATATATATATATATATATATATATATTCAATAGTTCAGCGTTTTGGTCCTACATGAGTGCTGGTCTCTGGGGGAAGCTGTAGGATTTTATGTCCGAGCACCCGGGCGATTGTTTTGGAAGATGTGAGTGCCGATTTTTGGAAGCCATATATATATACACCTAAGGACATATATACAGACACCATATGTAGCTAGTATTCTCCTTATATATATGTGTGTGTATGTCTGTCTGTCTATCTATGTGTGTATGTATGTGTGTCTAACAAAAGGAAAAAGAAAATACCCAGTACAAGTAACCCCTTAGATGCATAGCAATGCTTTAGAGATACCTCCAGTATTCACGAGGTAAAATGTCCAAATGTCCTATTTGAAGACATAGGACATGTTTATTTTCCCCCTTTGTTCCATAATAGCATATTTTCAACTTTCTGCATACTGCCTTATATATATATATATATATATATATATATCATGACTGGGTTCACTCTTTCTTTCTTAAATTTAATTCACAGCCCAACAAAATCAGTTGATAAATATTTTTACTTTATTAAAGGGACAGTAGCCTTTTATTTTACTCTATATACTCTGCAAGTACATAATATGCCTGTACTTACATATATTTTTTTTAACTTTGCCTATTTTTAAGACTTGTATGTCCCTGACCATACACTCCTTGGACCTCTGTTTTGTTTTTTTTTTGTTTTTTTTGTCAATTTGTCAGCCACAAAATCAGGATATTGATGCACTGTCTCTACAGCTCTGAGTGCCGTGTATGCTGTCTGCTATATTTTTACATAGATGAGAGTTGGTACCGTGTTAGCCGTAGAAATACAGGAGGCAAAAATGTAGTAAAGTTGATACCTTTACTGGCTAACTAAACAGATTTCAAATGCAAGCTTTCAAGACTTCTTAGGTCTCTTCCTCAGGCATGTTATACAGATAAATATGAAAACTTCTCTCTTAAATACAAATTGTATTTAAGAGAGAAGTTTTCATATTTATCTGTATAACATGCCTGAGGAAAAGACCTAAGAAGTCTTGAAAGCTTGCGTTTTAAATCTGTTTACTTAGCCAGTAAAGGTATCAACTTTACTAAATTTTTGCCTCCTATATTTTTACATAGCATATTTGTTACATTGTATCACTGTACCTACTTTGACAGTCCCTGACGGAAAACTGGCTGCAAATAGAACACTTAGCTCAGTGTCAGACATCAAAGTGTTAAAACATGGATGAAGATGTTAAAAAATAATTAAAATGACAGGCAATTTAACTATATATATATGATGTCTTTGCAGACCATGGAAAGTCAAACTAAAAAGGATTACTATCTCTTTAATTGCTATGAAAGAACATACTGATAGGGGGGGTTTCCAGCTGCCTCTACCAGATCAGGGAGAGACAAGACCATAGCACTCTAATAACAGTAAATGTTAGGGCACCCTTCAGTCCCCTATCTGTTGTTGGACTTCAACTGCTATCATCCACAGCCAACATCTATTCAGCAGCTGATAAAGTAAATTATAGTCAAACAACAGATGAGGGAATTCCAGCCTGCTCACCTTGGTTTGTTTACAGGAAACTACACTGGATTATGGATGTAGAATTAAAAATGACAAATTCTAGATACTACTATTGCACACTTTTTGTTTATGGAAACCCCTGCCTGGGAATGTTGGTTTCACCACTTGGATGGACCCAGTTTGGTTTGAGTATGTGGCTCACCAAAATATTGGCAATATATAATATCTGTCCAACATTTCACAGATAACCTGTCGCTTTCATCTGGGGACAAAAGTATTTTTTCCATGAAGAAAACTGCAGGTTGCTGCTGAAATGTTGGATAGATGAGTGTATATAATATTTAAGTGTGTCCCGCATTATGATCAGCTGGTGGGAGGAATTTGGATGGAACGGGCATTGACCGAAGTATCCACTTTCTAGAGAACAAGTAAACAGTGTGCCTATTAACCCCTTGAGTGCCAGAGTCCAATGCATTGCTTTGCAATTCATTGGACACCCTTCTTTCACTCAGAGGGTTATACACTGATTTTTTTCCCTGGATGCAAATAAAAGTAAAACTAGGCATCTTTATAGGGTATGTCTATATGTTTAAGTACGTGCACCTTAGATTACGAACGGGGGATCTTTACAGGTGCCCTTTTGATGCTCTGGATTATTATAAGTATTTCTGTTGATACCGGGATAAGTGATGCTTGGGGAAGGGTTAAACAAGTCTGGTGTTTGAATATGATGAGGGAGAGTAGAAGGTCCTTGTGGTTACGTTGCTTTTAGAGGTTATCTTTAACCAATCAAGTTTATGTAGCGAGTTGTAAAAAGTAGCGATACTAGCAACTCTGTATCAAGTCTACGATTAAGCGCCCTGAGCGCGAAAAGCGTCAGATGGAGTGAGGGGTCTCTACATCCCTCCATGAATATGATTGCTACATTGTGTCACCTTTGATTGTCCATATGTGGTTTTATTTGGATTACAATAAACTGAAGTGATTTTACGAGTTCTCCTCTATGGATGTTTGTTTTTTGATCGGAGTGCGGCCGCAAGAGTTATAGAGTGACTCACAGTGATGTCGGTCGTGGAAGGACTGTGATGACCAGGCACCCCAGTTGTTTTCAGTTTATTGGTGAGTCCTAAGTTACCAACTGGCGTAGGATATTTCAGGTGTGAGAGCATTTGTTTTTGCTATATTCAATTTTTCTAGGGTTGCTGAATTGGGGAGGGGGAGGACACAACATTACTGTATGCAGACAGAAAGCCTGCCTCTTGCGCCATCTTCCCCATATTCTAAATTAAAGGACAATAACCTTGCAAGTTGCATAGCGTGTTAAGTCAAATTGCCTATACTTTTTTATTACATTATTTAATTCCTCTTCATCTTTTTTGTATACTTTAATGTTCCTAACAAAGAGGCGCTGGATCTGTGTGCAGAGAGCTTTCCATCAAGGATTGTAAAATAAGGTATATTGATACAATGTAGAAAAGATACAATGTAAAAAAAAAAAGATATCATACAGAGCACTGAATGCTCCAGAGATAGTGTTACGTTGTATCAGTATCCTGCTTTGATAGTCGACTGACCTGAAAATGCACTGGAAAGAGCGATCGACGGACATAAAAATGTGAAAAAAAATGTGGAACTGAATAAAAAAATAGAATATACATTATAGGCAGTCTGACTTTATTATACAGCTTGCAGAATATGCAAAGTCAAAATAAAAGGTTGTTATCCCATTAAATGAATTCAACCCGTTGTCACAAACTGACACGTGAGCTAAAATACTCAAATTGTGAAAAATGCCTGGAAAAGACAATTACTGTTAAAATACTAGTTTTTTTTATTCTAAAAAGTCCATGAAGTCAGGCAAATTATATCACAGTCTTAAAAGTCAAGAATTATGTAATTTTTCTTCACTTTATAGCCTATTCTCAAAATTAATTATGTGTAAAATGGGCATCCAAGATTCTGAAAAAAACACCTTATGTATGAGAGAAGTGAGACACAAGAGGCTTGAAAAGAGAAGAAAAGAGTAAACTGAGTGGGGTTTTTCAGTTACCGAGAAATACCCTTTGAACTGTACTGCCCCCTATCAGACTAGACAGCAACAGTACTTCAAGTTGGAGACATCTTAGTGTATAGGCTCCATGGAATAGCATACCAATTGGAGCGTTTATCACACTGGATAAGTTATCACCTCTTTATCATGCCTTAGTGCACAACCCCCATGGTTTATATGATTATTTAGCTTTAATTATTTGTAAGTTTATGCAAATGAGCTAGTACTTCCTGGCAGGAAGTGACAGTTGGGATGGGAAGCAATCTGGAAGTGCCTGCCAGTGCCTGTCAGATTTGCGCATATTGTCAAAATAAATAAAGCTAAATATATCATAAACTAAATTAAAACAATTACCAATATAAACATTTTAAAATCAGATATTTGTTACAAAGTGACAGTTCCACTTTAAGTCCTGGAAAGATAGATAGACAGAAAGATAGACTGATACATAGATAATAGAGAGATAGATATGAGATAGCTAAATAGATATGAGATAGATAGATAGATAGATAGATAGATAGATAGATAGATAGATAGATATGAGATAGATAGATATGAGATAGATAGATAGATAGATAGATAGATAGATAGATAGATAGATAGATAGATAGATATGAGATAGATAGATATGAGATAGATAGATATGAGATTGCTCGATAGATAGACAGATAGATAGATAGATAGATAGATAGATAGACAGATAGATATGAGATAGATAGATAGATAGATAGATAGACAGATAGATAGATAGATAGATAGATAGATAGATAAATAGACAGATGACAGATAGATAGATAGATAGATAGATAGATAGATAGATACAACTTTACAAACCTTGCCATAGATTCCATTGGAATCGTTACATTTATCAAGGGTTTTATTTACAAATTTCTCAATATGCTTCAATGGGAATCTGTTAGATAAAATCAGCTTATAAAATGCAATCTAGGCCCATAGAACTTCGAAAGGGTATGATACAGCAGAAACAAGTAGCTCTTTAGTAGTTTAACAGGCGTTACATTAGTAGGAATCCTTCATACATGTGGTTGGTATACCTGTTATTATTTTGCAATGCATCTGCTGTTGCCTGTGTTTACTGAGCTCCACTATAGTTTGCTTTTAGTTCCCTCCTCACAACAGGCAAAAGGTCTGAATGAGAATGCTTTACCACAGCAGGGTGCTTACCTTTATGAGATTTTAAACTGAAAGTGATAACTATAGATTACAACAGACTTACAAAGCAAATTAAAAGGTATCTATAGATATCTGACTGCTGTACTGGGAATATGTACATACACCCACATAAATATGAATCACACTCACTGGTCTTTTTCATGGTGAAAGAAGTGACAGTGGCCTAAAGTAGGGCTGAAATGTTGATGGAATAAATCTGCACTTCTTTCACCATGAAAAAGACCTGTGAGTGTGATTCTTTTTTTGGACATGAATGTATTATTATATGTCTAGATTGACACCTGTCTACTACTCAGGTAAGTCCTTCTGTTACAGAAAGTTATTATATAGATATACCTGACTGCTGTATGATGGACTCCTACCTAGGTAAGTCCTTCTGTTACACACAGTAATTATATAGATATACCTGACTGCTGTATGGTGGACTCCTACCTATGTTAATACTCCTCCTGTTACACATAATATATATATATATATATATATATATATATACACATATATATATATATAACTGACTGTTGTAAGATGGACTTCCACCTAGATAAGTCCTCCTGTTGCACACGTTAATTATATAGATACACCTGACTGATGTGTGATGGACTCCTACCTAGGTAAGTACTTCTGTTACACACAGTAATGATATAGATACACCTGACTGCTGTATAATGGACTCCTCCCTAGGTAAGTGCCTCTGTTACACACAGTAATTATATAAATATACCTGACTGCTGTATGATGGACTCCTACCTAGGTAAGTACTTCTGTTACACACATTAATTATATAGCTATACCGGACTGCTGTTTGATGGACTCCTACCTAGGTAAGTCCTTCTGTTTCACACAGTAATTATATAGATACACCTTACTGCTGTATGATGGACTCCTACCTAGGTAAGTCCTTCTGTTACACACAGTTATTATATAGATACACCTGACTGCTGTATGATGGACTCCTACCTAGGTAAGTCCTTCTGTTACACACAGTAATTATATAGATACACCTGACTGCTGTATGATGGACTCCTACCTAGGTAAGTGCTTCTGTTACACACAGTAATGATATAGATACACCTGACTGCTGTATGATGGACTCCTACCTAGGTAAGTCCTTCTGTTACACACAGTAATTATATAGATACACCTGACTGCTGTATGATGGACTCCTACCTAGGTAAGTGCTTCTGTTACACACAGTAATTATATAGATACACCTGACTGCTGTATGATGGACTCCTACCTATGTAAATAATTCATTTGCACAAATAAATTATACACATATACCTGGCTGTCGTGTGAAGGACACATCTGTCACAAAGTGAATGGCTGGATCCCATTGACAAGTCGGGTGCAGTGACATTAATAAATAGCAACACACAGGGGCTGTGCCCCAATGATATAGCTGATATTAGTGGGTGGACACTGAACTTGATAAAAAAAAGTCCCATGCCCCTTAGTGACACCCAATCGCACCCAGGGGTTGAGCCCCATGGGCTATGTGGGTGTCAGCAGACACAGGCCAGCAAAGACTAATACCAAGCAGGAGCAGAGGCAGGGTCGTTTTCAGGCCGAGGTAGATGCAGGCAGCATTCTGGTGTTGTTAGGAAATCAGGTAAAAGATTGGGGCAAAAAAGAGGGTGGAGGGTAGGACAATGCATGCATACCTCTAAGTGTAGTATCGAAGCCTATTTATTAAAATCAAAGACTGTACATACATAAATCATAAAACATAAAATAAGGTACAGGATATCACAAAATTTAACTAGACACAAAGTATCTAACCAAGTACTATTACTATAGTAGGAAAGGAATCTCCAAAAAACACAATAGTAGAAAATCCCACCGATATGAGTGACCAGGATATGTGCAGTAGATCTAAAAAAATAGCACCTATAATATAGTGCACCTATTAAGAGTATAACCGGTAGGGCACATTGTATCTAGGGTTTATCTATATTAATCTAAGATATAAAGTGCAATGTAGATGTCCAGAAGGGAGAGAGTCAAACAATAAATTCCAGTGAGTGGATCAAATAAAGAGCAAAAACACAAGTAAGGCAATGGCCCCTTACAGAAGTGCTTCTTTTCCATATGCATGTAATCAATCCATAACTGATGAAGATATGCTCTTACTTGCTTACAGCGAGATGTATGCAACACAGCTCTTTCCACTCTCTCTGGATTGTTGTCTCTCCCCCTGGTTTGCTGCACCATGCTCACTCTCCTTGGTTTGCTTCTCCCAACCTCACACAGTCCTCAGCATCTCCACACCTCCACGAGGTGGTGGGTACATAGTCAACTCGTCCTTCTCAATTAGTTCAACTCAACGCGTTTTGATGCTGAACAGCACTTTCTTCTGGACTGTGCCTGTTCTTGCTATCCCCACTAAATAGTTTAATTGGTCAATCAAATTACGGAGGTGGTATGTCCGATTAAAAACATTTACATGATCTTGATGGCTACACATATAAATTGCTTCCCTACCATCCCAATGGCAGCATAAGCATAAAAAGTGGGGTTAACACTTATACCAATGATTCTACCCAAAACAGTATTTTATATCAGACAAGATCAATGCTGATAACCTTTATGCAGGAGATTAGTAGAGTAAAATTATATACTTACTGGCTAACTGAGTGGCTTTGGATGCAAGCTTTCAAGACAACTATGACTCTTCTTCAGGAATAATAAAAATAACCTTTATATTGAGTGTATAGTATATTTTCTAATGACACAGTCTGTGTGTCAAATAGCATTCAAATACAATGATTGACTGGAATACATAAATTATAATATTATTATTATTATACCATCAAGGGACTTCCCATGATGAAGTACCAATAAATTGCAAAAAAAAAAACTACCACTGTAAAGAGCTTACAACACATGACAATATCAGAGACTTATCAGAGACCCTCTGTGTCATACTTACCTTCCTCTAGACTGTAAGTTCTCACCAGCAGGGGGCCCTCTGATCCTTCTGTTCTCCACATCTGATTGTACTATTTAATACCCCTGTATGTCTATTCCAATTGTAAAGCGCTGCGGAATTAGTTGGCACTATATAAATAAAGAATAATATATATATATATATATGTATATATATCAAAATAGAGAAATGTATGCACTCCCGGTTTAGGTGTCAATATAAACTGTACTAAAATGACATCAATTAGGCATCCATAACCAGTATCAGCTGCTGGTTGTGCTGATACTGGTCATGGATGACCAATTTATGTCATTTTAATACAGTTTATATTGACACCTAAACCGTGAGCACGTACATTTCTCTATTTTGATTTACATGTCAAGAGTACAATACCCAGAGGGTGAAGAATGTTCTTAATCGTGTGTTAAATGTGAGTGCCAATTATATACCTATAGTATATATATATATATATATATATATATATATATATATATATATATATATATATATATATGTATATATATATCATGTACAATTAATGTGATTTTGGCACCCACGTATGTTCTTCAATATCAACAACTTTCAACCCACCGGGTGCTGTACCATATATTGACAAATATACAAACAAAATAATGTACGCACTCATGGTTTAGGTATCAAAATTCAAAGTATATTAAAAAACAGCTTCACCGCTCCATCATTTAAATTAGCAACACAAGCAGCAGCAACGTTTCGATCCTCTGATCGGGATCCCGATAAGAGGATCGAAACATTGCTGCTGCTTGTGTTGCTAATTTAAATGATGGAGCTGTGAAGCTGTTTTTTAATATACTTTGAATTTTGATACCTAAACCGTGCACGCGTACATTATTTTACATATATATATATATATATATATATATATATATCCCCTAATTGGGGATAGCATATATCTCAGCCACCATTGCACATACAATCTGATTGAAATAAAGTTTTTTGACAGAAACTTAATTTATTTATCATCGGCATTTGAGACTGAATGGGTATGACCCTACGAATGTCTTGTTGTAAAACAAGGAGCTAGATTATATCATCCAGGGACCCATAATTAAAAGTGATACATTCATTTCAATATAGGCAAAGATGCCACTGTGTGGAGCCACTATTTAGATCACAGCATCAAAACTTATTATATAGAGGTATAGCCTCCGATCCTAAAAATAATAACAACATACGTCTCGTGACTAAATAATCTTTAACCGCTATTACAGTTTAAGATCTCAAAATGATGTAATATTCCTAGGTTAGCAATGAGCATATATGTAGTTATACAATGTGATGGCATATCATATGATAAAGAACAGTAAATCTCAAAATTGCTTTTAATTGTAAGTTAGCCATTTATTTAAAATCACGATCCAATTTAACATCGTAATAAGTCAGCTAAATTACATAAAAGGGAGGGGACTGGAGGTGTCTCCATGCAGAAAAAACACCCATTTAGAGCTGGTATGAATGGGACAAGAGTGGTGACTCTGATGACAAAATACTAAGCCTCTCACTAATTATGACTAATTAAAATACATGTTTGTACAGAACCAGAATCACTAACATAGCGCCAAGCTAGTTATAGAGGTATTGATATACATTACCCACATATCCCTATAATGTAGGCCTGGAATTTGTGTAGTACCATAAAGGATAAACTGACAAAGAAATAAAAGGGGGAAGCAATTCTATCTATCAGGATAAACAAAAAAGACACAAAAATTATGGCGAGATGCAGGAAACGTGCGCAATCACTGTTTCCCATGAGAAAACCACGAGGGAATAGGTTTGCGCATGATTTTGTTGAACTGCGCATGAAAAAATCAAGATTAGTGAACAGCTGCGTATATTTATTTTTTGTGGGCGTGGCTAAGATTAACGAACTTGAGTGGAATAGCGAATGCGCCTAATGCAAGAACTGCTATTGCAAATGAATTTATACGTCTGTGTTCTGTTGTTGTACAATGGAATTTTTCATGCACAATTCAAGAAGCGTTCGGTATTTAGCTTCCTGGATTAGAACATGACCAAAATCTACCTGCGCACAAAAATGCCTTTATCTGATGTGAACATTTCTTGCATCGCGCCATTAGTGATTCCAGCTAATACCAGAGGCCCAGTTCTTCATTTAGTCCTTTGGGTTGAGGGTCTTTAACTTGAAAATCCAGTACGATTCTTTTCTAGCCAGTGTGCCGAAACATCCCCTCTCCTCATCTGAGGGGGGATTCTGTTTATAACGTACAATCGTTGTCCTTCCATTTCCTTTTTGTGCTGTTGTAGAAAATGTCTTCCCACGCTATGTTTGTAATTCACTGTAAACTGCATGGATATTGAAGCACATATCTCATATTCTGTAGTGCAGCTGAAAAAACTTTCATTTCAGTGACTTCCCCAGTACTATTAGTTCTATGTTGTATGGAACTGAACGTCATGCAGGACTTACGCCGAATTTGAAATATCCCTGAATTACTTTGCCACCAGTAATACTTCATATATCCTTGATTGATTGACCAGCTCTCTCTCTATTCCTTGGGGCTAATATGTTTTTTAGACTCTCAGGCTTTCTATAAATAAGTTCTGGTTATTTGGGTAAGAAAAGTCTAAAAACTTGGTCCCCCAATAGTTAGGGACAGTGTTTGGTCAAAAGGTTGGGGAGGCAAACTTCAAAGTCAGCAGCAAGGAAAGAGTCAGGAACTAGGAGGGATAACCTTTGTGAAATCTTGTGTATATATATATATATATATATATATATATATATGTATAGATAGATAGATAGATAGAAATATATATATATATATATATATATCTATATATATAAAAGAAGACTTTGTGCCTGCCAAAACACACCCAGGGGAGGCATAAAGCAGGAGTTACTACTCCTATTGGGTGATTCAATCATGCAGGGAGTTGGCCCGCCCCCACTATGCAGCCCGCCCACCACTATCAAAGTCAGAAAAAAACAATATGGCCGCCACTTGCTCCTACACCACAGACAAACACACATGCCCCACTCACACACACAGACCACCACACACACATGCCCCACTCACACAGCACCACACAAACACACACACATGCCCCACTTACACAGCACCAAACAGACATGCCCCCACTCACACACACAGCACCACATACACACACAAAGCCAGAAATACATATGGCTGACACACACACACAGTCACTCACCCTGACTCCCAGAGGCCTCAGCAGGACCTGTACTGCAGCACCAGAGGAACAAAATTGCACTCAAAGGGTTAAGGTAGGTCCTCATTGCTCAATTATTTCTTCACTGTCATCATTTGCCATGCAAGACACAGGACAGACAGCCATCAGATTCACACTTAACCCACTGACTGCCACAGGGTTGTGTATCAAGTTTTACCCCTCAGGGAGTGTGTTCAAACCCCTCACACTGTAAACTTGCATTTCTCTCCCACTTCTCCTCCTTCCCCAGCCTATTACTAACACTTTTCCATATTTATGTTAAGCCCCACCCCCTACTCGTGATTAAGCCCCGCCCCCTTTTAACCCAGATTGCCCCATTGCTCTCTCCACATCAGCACCACATGAGGGACTCCACAAGTAAAAGTTCACAGGTATAACACACACATGTCCCACTCACACAGCACCACACACCCATACACACACACACAAAGCCAGAAAGAAAGATGGCTGACACACAGTCACTCACCTTGACTCCCAGTGGCCTCAGCAGGACCTGTAGTAAAGCCACTGAACGGTGCTGCATCACCAGGGGAACAAAATGGCACTCAAAGGGTTAACGTAGGCCCTCATTGCTGAATTACTTCTTCACTGTCACCATTTGCCATGCAAGACACAGGACAGACAGCCATCAGATTCACACTTAACCCACTGACTGCCACAGGGATCTGTATCAAGTTTTACCCCTCATGGAGTGTGTTAAAACCCCTCACACTGTAAACTTGCATTCCCCTCCCACTTCTCCTCCTTCCCCAGCCTATTACTAACACTTTTTCACATTTATGTTAAGCCCCGCCCCCTACTCGCGATTAAGCCCCACCGACTTTTAACCCAGATTGCCCCATTTGTCTCTCCACATCAGCACCACATCAGTCCCCTCTAGGGACTTCACAAGTCAGTGTTCCCAGGTATGAACACACTTCCCACTGCTATTTAACTCTGACATGCCTCTCTATACATTAACCCTTTGCGTGCCAGAGGGGTACACAACTCATGAGCACATGTGTTTCTGCTCATATATGTTGCGTGTCTGTGTGTGTACATCTCTGTTACATATGTGTGTCCATGTGTGCATCTCCAGTGTGTCTGTGTGTACATGTGTTTTGCATGTCTCTGCCGCTCACTGTGTATGTGCATACCTCCCAACATTTCACAGGGCCAAAGAGGGACACGTTAGTTTTAGGTGATATTATTGGGGGTGTGGCTGGTGGGCGGGGCATTAGTAAGAATTTTTAGGTTATTTCATGACCTATTACTGGCTATTTATGTAACTGAATAAATGATTTAGTTCAAGACCAAAGTATTTTATTTGCACAGACTAATGTATAAACACATATACTGAAGTTTATTGCTTTATTGCTGTAGAGCAAAGTAATACACACCACACAGTCAGGGATTTTTGCCACCCTAGGCAAAACCTAATTGTGCCGCCCATTTCGCTCCGCCCCTTGTGTCCCACCCCTTTATACCCTGCCTACTTATACCCAACCTCTTTTCATGATTGTCCTCTCTCTGCCCCCTGAGCCACTCTGCCCCTGTTCTGGAGATGCCTGTAAGAGATGCCCCCCACCAGCTCCAACTTGCCCCTTATCAGCTTCACTTTGGCCCACCAGTTCCACTTTGCCCCTATCAACTCCAACTTTGCCCCCATCAGCTCCAACGTGCCACCACCAGCTCCATTTTGCCCCCTCAGCTCCACTTTGCCCCCTCAGCTCCAACTTACCCCCACCCTCTCCAACTTACCCCCATCAGCTCCACTTTGCCCCCCATCCGCTCCAACTTGCCCCCACCAGCTCCACTATGCCCTCTCAGCTCCAACTTTCCACTATCAGCTCCACTATGCCCCCAGCAGCTCCAACTTGCCCCCATCCACTCCAACTTGCCCCCCCATCCGCTCCAACTTGCCCCACCAGCTCCACTTTGCCCCCCCTCAGCTCCACTTGCCCCCCCTCAGCTCCAGCTTGCCCCCCCCTCAGCTCCACTTTGACCCTCATCAGCTCCACTTTGACCCTCATCAGCTCCACTTCGACCCTCATCAGCTCCAACTTGCCCCTATCATCTCCAACTTGCCACCACCAGCTCCACTATGCCCCCTCAACTCCAGCTTTCTCCTAACAGCTCCAACTTGCCCCCATCATCTCCACTTTGCCCCACATCTGCTCCAACTTGCCCCCTCAGCTCCACTATGCCCCCTCAGCTCCAACTTGCCCCCCATCACATACCTGTATCTCCCGCGCAGTCTTCTCTTCAGTAATGGAGAGCGCGGCGGGAGATCATGACTCCCAGCGCGCTCTGCATTACTAAAGATCTGACCACATGAGGGAGCGCAGTATTGACACAGACCTGACTGTGTTGTGGTTCCTGGCGTGGTGTGTGCGGGCGCACCTCTTCTCCGCTGCATGCCCGCGCCCCCAGTACGTGTGCGCCCTAGGCCGGCGCCTACCTCGCCTATAGGTGGAACCGGCCCTGCACACAGTCTGACCTCCTAAAAAGAGGGACAACAGGGTGGGAAAGAGGGACAGAGGGATTTGGCCCTCAAAGAGGGACACTTGGGATGTATGGTATGTGTCTGCCTGTATGCTGCATATGTCTGTGTTTATCAGTGTGTCTGCATTTCAAACACGTGCGCCCAATGGTCATAACATGACGGGCAACGCCGTCCCATGTTGCTAGTATATATATATATATATATATATTTCCTATATTATAATTCTCTAGGATGTTTATCAGAAGCCGTCATGCACAGCACTGACTGCCCGAACACGCCGCGGCTGATACGGAGTGGAACACTCTGAATTCACTCTGAATTCCTCTCTGTGCATCTTCCTGGGATCACTTGGTCCCAGGAAGGTGCGCATAGAGGACTACGGTCTGAATTTGGAGAGTGCCCCGCTCCGTATCAGCCGCAGCGTGTTCGGGCAGTCAGTACTGTGCATGACTTCATTACCGCCAGTGAGAAGAGAGGCTCCAGCCACCAGCCGAGGTTGCTGGGTGGCACTGTGGCTTATGTACTCAGGCTTTAAAAATATCCTTTTTGATTTTATATATATATATATATATCAGATGAGTTAAGTGACATATCAACATTATTATATGTTTACTAACTCAGCAAGACAATTAACATAAAATATGAACACATTATACTCTAGTTAAAATTATTATTACATATATTTTGTGTACCCTATCTGAACTGTGATAGAAACATTCTTTTTTTAAATAGTTAATCTAAAGAAGCAAAAAAGATTGCACAAATAAACTCAAGAATAATTGTCTTGCTGAGTTAGTAAACATATAATAATGTTGATATGTCACTTAACTAATTTTATATATATATATATATATATATATATATATATACATCCAAAAAGGATATTTTTAAAGCTTGTGTACATGGGCCACAGTGCCACCTAGCAACCTCGGCTGGTGGCTGGAGCCTCTCTTCTCACTGGCGGTAATGAAGTCATGCACAGTACTGACTGCCCGAACACGCCATGGCTGATACGGAGCTCCGAATTTAGACCGGAGTCCTCTCTGCACATCTTCCTGGGACCGCTTGCACTGCCAGTGAGAAGAAAGGCTCCAGCCACCAGCCAAGGTTGCTGGGTGGCACTGTGGCTTGTGTATATGGCAAACGTCAAAGTCAGCAACGAGGCAAGAGTCAGGAACTAGGAGGGATAACCAAGGAATGATGGCCAAGTCATCAGAACTAAGGCCTAACAAGCAAGCAAGGAGTCAGTGACCAGAGAATGCTAAAATGGGAAGTGAAAACTGTGCAAGAGCAATCAATAGGCAGAAATGCTGTGGCCTAAGTACCAGTGAATGAAATTGTGGCCAGGGATGCTTGCATGCATGCACCAACTATCATGCATGCCAAGATGCCCATGAACAGGATGAGTTGTTTTGCTGCCTCGCTGTTGGTAGTTCTAGAGGACCAGGGTTGGGTCCCCTGCTCAGGGCCAGATTTACATCTCAGGAGCCTGTAGGCACAGAAATATGAAGCGCCCCCCCCCATTGGCCATCTCCACAATGATCCAAATCTCCACATTACCCCCCATATCCATATTGCCCTCACATTGCTCCCCATCAGCTCCAGCTTGCCCTCATATTACCCCCATCATCTCTAGCTTGCACCATCAGCTCCACGTTGCCCCGTTTCCTACCTCCCTGGTGGTCCAGCGGCAGGAAAAGTCTGTGCCTGCTTCTGCACAGAACTGTAGCTCCCATTGCTCCCGTGCGGTCTTCTCTTTAGGAATGCAGAGCGCTGGGAGATGATGTCATCTCCCAGCGCTCTGCATTACTAAAGAGCCACGGAGGGAGCAACAGCAGGATCTCACCGGGCGGCAGGCAGGCAGAGGATATGGCAAATGCAAATATTAAAAAAAAAAAAAAAATTTATTCCAATGACAGGCGCCCCTCTGTGGGGTGCGCCTGTAGGCAGATGCCTACTCTGCCTAATTGTAAATCCGGCCCTGCCCCTGCTATTGTTATTATTATTCTTTATTTATATAGCACTAGCCTATTCTGCAGATCTGCTATAGGATGTCTCATTCAGATTGCTGAAACCTACTGTCAGTTGTGATGAGGTTTGAAATAAAACGAAGGCCTGTATGGTGATTAGTAAGTACAGGCAACAGCAAATACAGTGCAAAGGTTTGTGTGTGTGTATACATGCATGTATGTGTGTATAGATAGACATCTTTCATATTGTATGTGCTGTTTAACCCCTTAAGGATCCATGACATACCAGGACCGTCACAGCGGTTCTGTGCTTAAGGACCAGTGACGATCCTGGCACGTCATAGAATTCAGGGGTCACCATGCTTGGGGACCCTTGAATCGAATCTGCAAAAAAAAAAAAAATATAAAAAAAAATGTTCTGTGGTTTGGTCTTCAAAGGGATAGTAATACTAATACTAATTTGCAAAATAATTTAGTAGCCCCCAGGTTAATCTCTCAGACCTTTATGGTTTGAGAGATAACCGAAGGCAAAGTTCCCCCCTCCCTCCCCCTTCCCTGAAGTCAGCGTTGTGCTGACTGCAGGGATATCCGGTCTGACTTTCATCAGGCGGCTCTGCAGCAGGGCCGAGATTGCGATAGTGAAAAAGAATAATTTCACTGAAACGGTCTTCTACGTGTGCTTGCAAATCAAGCACAAACCAAGCACATGTAGAGGACTGTTTCAGTGAAATAATTATTTTACACTAACGGG